>LBNU01017558.1:0-40300 GCA_014162995.1 Artemisia annua
GGCGCTTTTAGGCTTCTTGCGACTTGAACGTCGCGGATATTGGAACATTTGTTGTTATGGTAGCTAGGTTTAGATATTACCACACCCCGTTTTGTAGATTTGATATGTTTTAATACATTTTGAGGGTGTTTTGGGCTTCAATTTGCAAGTGTTTAGCCGATGTCGAGATATATGTGTTATATGTGTTTTGTAGAGTTGAAAAATGGTGGATAATTTGCAAGTGTTGTTAGGTTTTGTTACAGTTTTGGTAGATTTTTCCGAAAATTTTCCGGAAAAAATCTGAAAATTGCTTCTGGGCATTCCCTGGTTGATATATAATGATACTCCCGTCGACATGTCGACGGGAAAAGAAAGCCATATTTAAAATTAATATGGTACCGTCGACATGTCGACGGGAATGTAAATAACGTTTTATGTATTAAATATTATCCCGCACTATGTCGACGGTACCATTTGCATTAATTTAATATTTATATTGGTATTATACGTCAAACATGTCGACGGCATGAAACCAATTAATAATAATAAATTTAAAAAACTAGCCGTCGACATGTCGACGCATAATTACAAAATAATTAATCTAGTATTAATTATTTTGTTAATTAACTTTATTGTCCGTCACATTGTCGACGGAAATAAGCTCCGTAAAAATTTGTTACCGAAAAAGTGTGGGTCCCACGTTAAGTCGACGGGGTTTGTCGACGGGATAGTCGTTCCCGACGAGGCACAGCCGACAAGAGGTAGCCGTCGTCATGTCGACGGGATAATATACACCCGTCGACATGACGACGGGATGCCCGAAAATGTCGACGGGAGTGGCGTCGAATGGTGAGTAGTAACTTGCTCCACATCTAGCTCTCTAATACAAAACAAATTAAGTGATCATTATAATTTATTTATTTTTGTTATCTATGACTAAAGTATATTTATCGTCTTCCTCTAAATTTATAAGAGTAGCATAGAACGTTAGTTTGAAACAAATGTACATGAAGCATGATAAGTAAACAAAGATTATACTGATTATATAACCCAAAAGCTAGTATGTGCTTAACATGATTATTATTATTATTTTAAATAGTAGATTTTGATATGTTATTGTGGTAATATAGTTGAAACAAGTAGGGTGCGCCCGCTGCGTTGCAGCGGGGTTTTTTTTTCGTGATAATTTTATTGGTATCGTGTATGTTTTGGTTATCTTTTCAAAACGTTATGGAGGGTATTTTTTTTTTTTTTAAAGTTGAGTTTAGTTTTTGAGTATATGGATTGGTACTTTTTTTACGAAGTGGTGTGGTTTTCATTGTTGGTAGTTGGTTTCATTAATTTTTTTTTTAGTCGATGCTGCTAAGAGTTTTCTTTTTAAATTTGATTTTGTACATTTTAGGTTAAACTATATGAGGGGTTTAGTTGGGTCCAAAGAGAGATGTTTGTATTGAGGATATATCATATATGTGTTGTCCTTTTCTTTTATCCATCCCGTAAAAGAAAACTGTGAAACATATAGTAATTGTCTTCTCATACTGGGCCTGACATGATTCACAAAACAGGTTAACATAACAGCCCAGACAGAAAACGTTTGTTTTTTAAGGATACCTGTGGGCCAAAACAGAATAAGTAAAGACCCAGCCCAACATAAGGCCCAAAAGAGTAGAATAATATTTTCTTGAACATCAAGGGGATTAGTATATATAGAGAATATCAGAAAATATAATGACATCATTAGTTAGGATGAGTTTCACATTCTGAATTTTGTATGCTACATTACACTATTACAGAATGATTATGGTCCATACAATATCTACAAAAGGTGGGCTGGAGGCCCATAATGATTGGGTAATACCGTAATACTTTGATAGTTTGATTGCATTCCACTTGATATATGTTGTTCAAACTTTACACAATTTTGAACATGAAGTTATAAAATAGATAGAGAATTTAGCTATCATATAAATGAAATCAAGTTTCAAGAAGTTGGCAAGATATCTGCTAGTTGCTGAGTTGATAAAAAGTACTTAAATGAAATCGAAAAGTGTCATGAGCTAAATACTGTAAAAGTACTACATTATCACTAGTAAATTATATAAGTTAATTCCATAACCAAAGTAACATGATGAAATAGTTAACTTCATGTTGTCTGTATGTAGCAACTCATATACTAGGATTCACAGTTATACATTCATCTTGATTATTTGTTGCAAAGACAACCATCTACGCATGCAAAACTAATAAGAACCATCATATGAACAAGTTCATCCATAAAATACAAACTTTAGTCATTTATAACCTGAAATAAATTAGAATGATAGTTACATAAGAAAGTAACGAATATAAACGACATCCCTATAGCGATCATTTAGTTTGTGGCTTCTTCCACAATACCAATCCTTTTGAGCACGTTACCATTTTTCCTCTTTATCAACTCATCATCATCGTTAGCATTCTCATTATCATCGTCACCTGTACATAGTTGGGTTCCTAAATAAAAGTTGGTTTTTCTTTTTCATCAACAAAGAATTCTTCAAGTTCCTTTACTGCTCCAATTTTCTTAAAAGCAGCTACAAGGAGAGTAGTGCATGACGAATCCAAATCATTCTTGAGCGTGACCAAGTCTGTCTCCTTTTTACAAGCCATTAGAATATCACGTACATGGTCACGATAATACCAGACCACAAAATTCTCAAAGTTCTGCATGTATGCCAGCATCATTATCTCATTAGTAACAACAATTATAAAAAAAAAAANAAAAAAAACTCAAAAGTGTTTTATACCTTGGGTGGTTTGTTCATGGTATTAACCATTGTTTTTAGTGTTTTAATAAAGACACTCTCTTTGTACACCAAAGAAGATTGATCTCCACATAGAGAGCCTCTCATACAAGCGTATGTAATGTCGTTAAATAAAGGCTCTTTGTTAAAGATCTTATTCTGTATGGAGAGCAAAAGGTGGAACATGGTCGAAGTGCTAGGTATCCACATATCCTCTTGGCCGCCAGTAGTTTTGGGAAGGCTCAACCGAACTTCACCAAACTTGTTCATATTTGGATTGATGCTAAGACCACCAGAGCGATAGTGCACAAGCTGGAAAACATAAATTATTCATTTATATAAATAATATATAGATAAATTGGTAGCTGCGTGTAGCAGATTCAAGAAACAGGTGCAGTAGATGCACGCAGGTGTGTGCGGATTTAAGAAAAAAAAGAGTGTCGCTTAAAGGGGAAAAAACTCATTTTTAAATAAAAAAGGTTATATGCATCAAGTGGAATAAAGAGGACATACAGGCGGTCGACTAGGATAGGTGCTTGGAAAGCACACATCAAAGATGAACAGACCATTATGGTAGGGAGTCCCATCTGGTCCAATAATTAGAGCTCTTAAAAGATCCAACCTATCTTTATAAACCCTCACAAATATTTCCGTCTCTGTGACAAAATTAAATGAACAAGTCAATGTCGATGATTCAGTTTGAATTTCATTCTTAGATAAAGAACAAGCATTTAAATTTAACATCTATTCATTATTATTTCTAATGAAACTGTCTTACGAGGCAAGCACTGCTTAAGAAGAGTCCGTTCTGCACATATCCTGTCAGTCCAATCTTTTGTTGGCGGCTGAAAAATATAACATTTATGAGTATGTAAGTGATGCAAAACAACAACATAATACTGTTGTTCTTAAGTATGTAAGCCAATGAAAACGTACACACCCACACATATACCTTGTTCATCGCAGAATCCTCCGCGGAAAAGAAATGATCTGAATGGTCAACAGCAAAACCAAACTTCTGGAACTTCTGATACATTTTCACAGTTGAGTTATCTTCAACATCATCATCATCATCATCAACATCATCATGATTATATAGCACTGATTTTGGGTTATATTTAACAGCATCACACTGGTCCACAAACACGTCATCCATAGAAAAAATACTAGCACCTGAACTCCTGTTTCCTTCCAGGATCTTCTTAATCGTTGATTCTGGTTTTATAGCAATACTGGAGATAGCAGTTTCAAGCTCCTAACAAACGACAGAACAAGACAAACAAACGTGTTTATATTATTATTAAAAAAAAAAACATGACAACATTAGAGATGGTTTGTTTTAAGAACCTCAAGACTCATCCCTCGTCTGGAGTACAAAGGTTCCCCATCTTTGACTTTCTCTCCCTCATTGACAAGCACCTTATCCACATGACAAGCAGTGTAGGCAGTTAAAGTAAATGGAGGAATAGGATGATGGTCTGAACCACTTGAAATGTCGTCCTGCAACTTCTAACAAGAAAAAGGTCTCGGTTAACATTGTTGACGTAACTATTTCATTAATCAACATTGTTTGAATTTTTAGGTGGGAAAGTAAACAAAAGATTGATATTTAAGTTTTAAAAGGGGATTTTGGGGATCGAACATTATTCATTTTTATGTAATCTAAGTTTTAAGCAAAAACATTTTTGCTTTATATAATTATATGTCGTAAATACTTTTAGAATCTTTCTAGTAAAACTCAGCACTCAACGCTACATAAACATAAGGTTTGTAATCACGTATTGAAAGAACAAAAGTTGACTCATGACGTAGCTGCTCACCCATTTTTGATGGACCCTAACATGTTGAGCTGGCAAAATGGAAACGAGTCAGAACAGACCAAACCCGGCTGGGTGTGCCGTGGGTCATTTAAAAACACTTTGCAAATGCAAAATTTGCCACATTGGAAAAAAGGTCATCAGACGTAAATGGGCATTGGGTGGGTGCAAGCAACAAACTTACCATCAAGTCCAAATGTAGAAACACACAAATTTAGCATACAGAAACACATAATTAAGAAATAGAAATCAATTCCAGCAAATGACTAAGAAAGATTATCATAATATTCTACAAAGCATAAAACCGTTTAAGTTGTATCTACAATATGAAGCTCGTGTCAAATATGTATTTTCGATAAAGGAGTGACTAATGTGATTTTGATAATGTCTAAAAGAGTAAGGTTACCATTTTTAGGTATAAAGAGAATGAATGGTTTGGTGGAGACATCAAAACACGATTCCAACATTCTAAATTTAGGTTTAGCAAATGTGGAAACAGAATTGCGTGAAAAGTCAGATGAGAACAAGATGCTCAAATTAGAAATCAAGAAAATGAACCAAGATTTCCACAGTGTGATGTCAAACATAACGAGTCTTGAGACAGAAGTATGCAACAAGTCAGAAGAAAACGAGAAGCTTAAACTAGAAATTAAGAAAGCCGATGGTGTCGTTGAGGCAGTGAAGGCAAGTAAGTGTGAAGTGGAGGACGAGTTGAAAAGGTTGAAAATGCAAATGAGTCAATGGCGAAAGGCAGCAGAGGCTGCTACTGCCATGCTTTGTGATAAAAATAATGGTCAAATGTTGGTGGGCAGAACATGGCCAATGGGTCATTTTAGGACCCATACATCATATCTTCATAGTGAGTAATTTTCTAGGATAATAGTTCAGGATAGCGAGTATGGCCTATGTAAACATCAGAACACCAAAACAAGATTGACACAACACGATAATTAAGCCAGTCATGCCAAAAAGAAGAAGACTCACCGCTGGTGGCTCGTATGCAGGCACAGGAGTCTTCTTTGCACTTAGATAAAGGAACTGATGTGCTTCCTTTGCTCCGATTTTGTAAAATGCATTTACCAACGGCTTAATGCATGAAGCCACATCATTTCTGAACTCAAGTGAGGAGCTCCATTCATATTTGCTACTAGTACTGACAAGACACCCGACTTGCTGACCGTTTATATGAGCCTTACAGGCCAAAAATATATCACATAGACGCTTGTGGAAATGGCCAACCACCAGATCCTCAAAGTTCTTCATGTATCATTTAAAAGAATCATCTCATTAGTTAACCATACATACCAAATTAAGTAGGAACAACAAAATATCTCAAGATTTTACCTTTGGTGGATTCTTCATGGTATACACCATCGTTTTAAGTGTTTTCCTGATGGTGTTCTCGTTATATAGTAAGGAATACCTTTCTCCATCCACGGAACCTCTCATTCGTGCAGTCTTATATCCATTAAAGAAAGGGTGGGAATTGAAAATCAGATCCTGTATGGAGACAAGAAGTTGAAGTATAGTTGAAGTGCCAGGCACCCAAACATGCTCAAGGTCGCCATTAGTTTTAGGAAGGCTCAACCGAACTATACCACAGCTGCTGGTCAAATTCGGACTGATACCAAGACCAGCAAAGTGATAGCGCACAACCTGAAGCACATAAATTATTCATTGCATAAGTCACATACATGTGTTTGTGTGCGCGTGCGTGCGTGTAGAGATTTATTAGGTAAAATAAGAAGAGGATGATGACATACGGGTGGGCTTATCGGATAGTTGCTTGGTAAACAGATATCGAAGAAGAATAGACCATTATGATATGGGGTCCCCTTAGGTCCAACAATTACAGCTTTTAAAAGATCCAGCCTCGACTCATAAACCCTCACATATATTGTGTATGCAACCAAACAAAAGAAGCTAGTAAAAAAGTGTTTGAGATACATCACTATTGTTATGTCCAGCCTCAACTTGGTAGTGTGAAATGGACAAAGTCTACAGCTCCAATAGTGGGCAATCTCTGCTCCAATGGTGGGCAATCTCAGTCAAGCATGATATTGGCATTAAATGCTTTAAGCCTTTCACACACTGTAGGGAGACTAACACTATCCAAGTCTGTAACTTTTTCACCTATAAATAGAGCTTCAATATTCAGGTTTTATGCATCACAAATAACAAGTAAATCAGTGAGATAAACACTTGAGAGTATTTGTAATAGGTTCGGTTTTTTGTAGTCGAGTGAGCTTGACTCCTCCTGTAATTCTGTTCTTTGTTATGAATAGAAGAATTTTCCGAGCCTAACAAGTGGTATCAAGAGCTTGGTTATTCATCCAGCCCATTGGTCTAAATTGTTGGTTCACCCTCTTTCAGACCGGTCCTTGAAGCGGTCAGGTTCCATCCAATTTCGAGCATTTCGGATTCATTTGTGAGTCCAGTTTGCCTAATTTTGCTTCCACCTGTACAAGCAAATTAGGTGCACTTTATCATGGAGAAATCATCATCGGATACCATGATTTCGCTCACATCGACAAATTACAACATGTGGAAACCCCGTATGGAAGATTTGCTAAATTTGAAGGATTTAGCAGAGCCCCTCGACAACCAAGGGGCAAAACCCGATAAGAAGACTGACGATGAGTGGGACAAAATGAACAGGAAAACTGTTGCACAAATTCGACAGTGGATCGACCACAGTGTGTTCCATCATGTTGCACAAGAGAAAAGTGCATACAAGCTATGGGAAAAGCTCGAATCCATGTATCAGGCGAAGACGGCCCGAAACAAAACGTTACTAATGAGACGACTGGTAAATCACAAGTTACGTGGTGGTACCTCTGTAACTGAACACACGAGTCAGTTCCAGGATCTCGTGAACCAGCTAAGTGCGTCCGGATGGGTTCTCAAAGATGAGGAACAAGCCATATTGCTCCTGAGTTCTCTACCTGATAGTTGGGAGACCCTTGTTGTCACTCTCAGTAATTCCGCCCCCAGCGGCACCGTGACTATGCAAATGGTCACAGACGCCTTGATGAATGAGGAAGCCAGAAGAAAAGAGGCCGGGTCTGATCAGTCACATGCACTTGTTTCAGAAAACGATGGGCGCGGGGGAGGTAGGAGCGGTGGTAGAGGACGAGGTCGAGGTAGAGGCAAAGGTCGAGGTCCAAGTAGAGGGAGATCTCAAGTTCGAGGTAGATCACGAGAACGGGGAAAGTCTATCGATACCAATAGTTGGTTTGATGGCCATTGCAACTATTGTGATCGTTATGGTCATAGGAAGAGGGATTGCCGAAAGTTTCTACGGGAACAGCCGCAAACGAGCGAGAGTTCGAGCAAAGAAGATGGAGAGGCCATGGTTACAATGTCACCAGACATTGCACTTGTTACATGTGGAGAAGAATCATGCCTACACGTTGGTACTCATGATATCGAGTGGGTGATTGATACCGCTGCATCGTTTCACGCCACTCCATATAGGGATCTATTCACGACTTATAGATCCGGAGACCACGGTTCTGTGAAGATGGGAAACACGAGTTTCTCTAGTATTGTCGGTGTTGGTGATGTGCACGTAATAACCAATGTTGGATGTAAACTTGTGTTGAAAGATGTTCGACATGTTCCCGATCTAAGATTGAATCTAATCTCAGGAGTAGCTCTGGATCGTGAAGGCTATGAAAATAAATTCAAAGAAGGTACGTGGAAGTTAGCTAAAGGTTCTATGGTTATTGCTAAAGGACATATTTGTGGTACTCTTTACAAAACTCATGTAAAGTTGTATCGTCCAAGTCTCAATGCTCTTGAAAAAGAGACTTCTCCAAACCTGTGGCACAGGAGGTTGGGCCACATGAGCGAGAAGGGATTGGCGACTCTTGCAAAGAAGGAGGCTATCTCATTTGATAAAGAAGTACCTTTGGATCCTTGCCAACATTGTCTATTCGGGAAACAACACCGAGTTTCTTTCAGTTCTAGCAGAAAGAATCGCTCCGAGTTGTTGAGTTTAGTCCACACAGATGTTTGTGGTCCCATTGACGAAGAATCTCTTGGTGGAAATAGGTACTTTGTGACATTTATTGATGATGCATCATGAAAGGTATGGGCTTATTGTCTCAGCCGGAAGGATCAAGTGCTTGATCGATTCAAAGTGTTTCATGCCATGGTAGAAAGAGAGACGGGAAAGAAGCTGAAATGCCTCCGATCTGACAATGGAGGCGAGTACACTTCCCGGGAGTTTTCATCATATTGTGCTGAACATGGAATCAGACACGAGAAGTCGGTGCCACGGACCCCACAACATAATGGCGTAGCTGAAAGAATGAATCGTACTATTGTGGAGAAAGCTCGATGCATGCTTAGTATGGCTAAATTGCCGAAGTCATTTTGGGGAGAAGCTGTAGCGACAGCTTGTTATCTTATCAACAGGTCACCATCAGTTCCATTGAACTTTGAAGTTCCAGAAAAGGTATGGTCTGGAAAGGATATTTCGTACTCTCACTTGAAAGTTTTTGGGTGCAAGGCATTTGCTCACGTGTCCAAGGAAATGAGGAAGAAGCTCGATCACAGATCAACTTCGTGCATCTTCATCGGTTATGGCGATCAAGAGTTTGGGTACAGGTTATGGGATCTTGAAAGCAAGAAAGTCATTCGGAGTAGAGATGTGGTGTTCCATGAAAATCAATTTCACGAGTTTGCTCCAGCAGTCGTCAAACTACAAAGTCCTCGTACTCCAGAAGATGTTCCCGAATCATCACCAATTTCTCTCGACAACGAGGAATTGCCAGATAATGTTCATGGTGAACAAGATGATCCAGTAGATGTTGGTGATGATCAATACGAGGAGATTCTTGAGCGGGGGGAGCGTTCACCCCAAAGTGCTGCTGAAAAAGCTCAAGTTCGACGTTCGGAGCGAGGTTTAGTTCCACAAAAGCAATACTCGCCAACTGAATGGATCCTTCTTACCAGCGAGGGGGAGCCAGAGAGCTTTCGAGAAGCTCAATCTCATAAAGACAAATCCCATTGGTGGAAGGCTATGGAGGAAGAAATGAACTCATTGCACAAGAATCAAACGTATGAGCTGGTGAAACTTCCTGATGGAAAGAAAGCCTTGAAAAATAAATGGGTTTTCAAATTGAAGAAAGATGGCAATGGCAAAATTGTGAAGTACAAGGCGAGACTGGTGGTCAAAGGCTTCCAACAAGAGCAAGGAATTGACTTTGATGAGATCTTTTCGCCGGTTGTAAAGATGATGTCAATTCGAGTTGTACTTGGGTTGGTTGCGAGTCTAAATCTTGAACTTGAGCAGATGGATGTAAAAACGGCATTTCTCCATGGTGATTTGGAGGAAGAAATATACATGGAGCAGCCCGATGGTTTCCAGGTTCGAAAGAAAGAGCATCTCGTTTGCAAGTTAAAGAAGAGTCTCTACGGTCTCAAGCAGGCCCCAAGGCAATGGTACAAAAAGTTTGACTCGTTTATGGTAGAACATCAATACAAGAGAACAGTTGCAGACCACTGTGTGTACCTAAAGAAGTTCCCAGATGGTAAATTTATCATCCTTTTACTTTATGTCGATGATATGTTGATAGTAGGTCAAGATGCAACCATGATCAATAACTTGAAGCAGGATTTGTCCAAGTTTTTTGATATGAAAGACTTAGGCCCGGCACAACAAATTTTGGGCATGAAAATTGTTCGTAGTCGGAAGGCAAGGAAATTGTTCTTGTCACAAGAGGAGTATGTTGAACGCGTGATCAAAAGGTTCAACATGGAAAGTGCCAAGCCTGTTAGCACTCCGCTAGCAAACCACTTCAAGTTGAGTAAGAAAAATTGTCCTTCTTCTGAGAAAGAAAAGAAGATGATGAATGGAGTGCCCTACTCTTCAGCGGTAGGAAGTTTGATGTATGCAATTGTATGTACGAGGCCTGATATTGCTCACGCTGTCGGTGTTGTAAGCAGATATTTATCAAATCCAGGAAGAAACATTGGGAAGCTGTCAAATGGATACTACGGTAACTAAAAGGTACTTCCAAATTATGTTTGTGTTATGGGGGAGAGAAACCAATCTTGGAGGGTTACACAGATGCAGATATGGCAGGAGATCTCGATGGCAGAAAATCTACTTCGAGTTACATATTCACATTAGCAGGGGGAGCCGTATCGTGGCAATCCAAATTGCAGAAATGTGTAGCGCTATCAACGACGGAAGCCGAGTACATTACTTCAGTTGAAGCTGGAAAGGAACTTACGTGGCTAAAACGTTTCCTTCAAGAATTGGGTTTTCAGCAAGAAGAGTACATGATTCATTGCGATAGTCAGAGTGCCTTGGATCTTAGCAAGAATTCGATGTATCATTCCCGCACAAAACATATTGACGTTTGATATCATTGGCTTAGAGAAGCAGTTGAGCAACGAGATTTGAAGCTCTCAAAAATCGATACAAATGATAATCCTGCAGACATGCTGACCAAAGTTGTGCCATACGAGAAACACAAGTTGTGCTCCGACATAGTTGGATTGAGAAGTATTCAACGGAGTCTGGAGGGGGAGATTTGTTATGTCCAGCCTCAACTTGGTAGTGTGAAATGGACAAAGTCTACAGCTCCAATAGTGGGCAATCTCTGCTCCAATGGTGGGCAATCTCAGTCAAGCATGATATTGGCATTAAATGCTTTAAGCCTTTCACACACTGTAGGGAGACTAACACTATCCAAGTCTGTAACTTTTTCAACTATAAATAGAGCTTCAATATTCAGGTTTTATGCATCACAAATAACAAGTAAATCAGTGAGATAAACACTTGAGAGTATTTGTAATAGGTTCGGTTTTTTGTAGTCGAGTGAGGTTGACTCCTCCTGTAATTCTGTTCTTTGTTATGAATAGAAGAATTTTCCGAGCCTAACAACTATCACCTGATCATATAATACCAACTTCTTAATAGTTGCACATGAGTAAATATACATAAAAGATGATTCTTTTAAAACCATATAGTTTCCTTATATTCTAATCTTTTTCAATATGCATTTATTTAAATAAAATTATAATGCGCTATTCAGAATTCATGCAACGTTGCCTTTTATCGTATGAACTTGATTTTTTTGTTACAACAAAATTCACTTTAATATAGTTTGATGATCTGTTTCAACGCAATTCACTGCGATGTAGTTTGATAAGGGATTTTGTTTTCTCCTTAGAAACATGTGCTATGCTATCAATATTCTTAACCAACATACAAGTATACAATGCATATTACAAAACGATTAAATTTTAATCGTCAGCTATTAGTTTTCTGTTAAGTAGTTTTTTTTAAAGCATTTGTATTTTTCAGACTTTTTAAAGCCCGTGTATTACACGGGCACATAAGCTAGTGCCTAGTTATAAAACAAAGGTAGCGTTGTTTATTCATTACCAGGCAAGTGTTCTTCAAGAACCCTCCACTCTTCATGTATTCTGTCAACCCATACTTTACGCGGCTCCATTGCATGACTCAGTGCTGAAAATAGATGATCGGAATGGTCGACAAGAGTACCAAACTTCTTGAAGTTTTCATACCTTTTCAAAACATCTACTCTATCAAGCGCTGCCATTGGGCTATTTTCAGCAGAAGCATTGTGGTTCAGCAACACATCTTCCATTGATATATTAGCGATGCGTAGACTATGCTTATCCATTTGCTTCTTTGCCTTTGCCTTTTTCCATTCAGGCATGGTGCGCATAGGGAGGATATGTGAAATGTTGAGAGGTTCCAAGAGAAACATAGGTTGGCCTTTTTCGACTTCCATGCCATCTTTGACCAGAATCTTGAGCACCACACAATCCACGGGGGCGTGGATGATGGGAGAGGGTCGGTTTGAACCATGAGCTATGTCAATGTCCTGCGAAAAGTAATAACAAGAGAAGGATATAGATACTACTCACAAAATTTGAAAAAAGAAAATAACATTTATTTTTATTTTTTTGTGTTGGTTGCCAATAATCATAAGAGCTGGATGCGAGAATGTAGTAGATATGATACATAAGCACACAAAGTGAAGTACCGAGAGAATATAAAACAAGCGAGACAAGGGAAGCAATATTCAATGTGATAGATTGCAGAAAAAAGACATCCCTAGTTTAAAGCAGAAACAAGTAACAAACATGCGAAAGAAGGAATATACCTTTGTCTTTTTTTTTACTGCTGTGTTGCCTTTAGCCATGGTTGTGAAGCCTGACAAAATAAGCTATTAATATTCAATAGAGCGCAAGGAGAAACAGACACATCCTAGCAATTAAGCATATTTTTGGGCTTATTAATGTATCATAGAACTTATGGCTTATATAAGCTTATTATGACATAATAAAGTTATATAAGCTCAAAAGTTTCACAATAAGTCGCAAACATAAGCTAATAAGGCCAATAAAGAAAAAGACATAAAAACTAGCTACTATATGTTATTCTGCTTTAACCCTAACTCATATAATAATATTAATAAGTAGCAAGTTAAAAAGGCAGCATATAATAATCTCAAAACGACCTAGAACAAAGACCCTGATACATTATTAAATAGTCACAATACTTAAGTTTATCGGTTACGAATTTTACCTGACATGCTCGCTAGGGTTTTCTTCGATCAATCGTTTTAGGCTGCTTCTTCTGAGTTCTGGTGATATATCGCTATCTTTCCCCCCACGACCCAAAACCCCAAAAAGTATTTAAGAGAAAATTAAGGCAGGCAAAAAGTATTTATATATAATATATTTACAGATGCCCAAATCTCAAATATTCGTAAAATCATCTAAACGCTTCAAAACAATTTGTCACTGTCTTGCACTTTTTCACGCCTCATCATGCCCAGAGCCGACGCCTTCATGTATTTCGTAACTTTGAGGCCATGTCTCGCGCCTTGACGCCACCGTGACGCACCTTTTAGAATCGTGAGCATTCAATTGTATTATATCTACCCACAACTTTACATAAGTATAAGTTACCCTTACTTTTTTACAAATTTACTTTTCGCAACACACTTTACAACTACTAGTTTAGAGCATCGTACTCTTTCTTGGTATTAGGGTTAACGAGGAGTGTTTGTATGCGATAGTGATGGAAAACGGTAGGTAAAAAAAAAATAATAAAAAAAAATCATAACAATAAGGCATAAAACAAGCAGCAGAAGATAATAATAATCCTGCCAAGAGTTTTCCACAACGTAGAAAGTGATCATTATAATCCTGCCAAGAGTTTTCCATAACGTAGAAAGTGATCATTATAATCCTGCCAAGCCGTGGTGGTGCTATAACTCGGTTGTAACATGCTCCACATCTAGGTCTCTAATACAAAACAAATTAAGTGATCATTATAATTTATTTTATTTTTAATATCTATGACTAAAGTATACTCCATAGAAGCATAATCATATCAAATTAAATCGTCTTCCTCTAAATTTATAGCATAGAACGTCAGTTTGAAACAAATGTACATGAAGCATGATAAGTAAACAAAGATTATACTGATTATATAACCCAAAAGCTAGTATGTACTTAACATGATTATTATTATTTTAAATGTTGAAATATCAGAAAAATATAATGACATCATTAGTTAGGATATAAAACATTCTGAATTTTGTATGCTATATACATTACACTATTACCTATATATTACTATACGGCATTGCGCCGACAAACACTTTGCACATTAAATATTCCAAAAATTAGCTGGCCCAATGTTGGGCTACTTTTGGCCCATTAAACCTTCTCATAACCGGAGTTTGCTACGTACATGTATGATATATCTAACTGTTTTGCTACTTTCCTCGAGATATTAATAAATTAATATTAAAATATAATTTTGTAATTAAAAAACTGTTTTTTTGGGCAATGAAAGCGACTAATACATTAAAAAAAAAAAAAAAAAAAAAAAAAAAAAAAAAAAAAAAAAACTACGAAACTCCCCCTGAACATTTTAATATTTACGGCTTCTTTATAAAACAAACTTTATTTTTCAAATATCTAACAGATATCAAGCGGTTTGTTGAATAAAAAAATACTGGTAAAAAGGTCTCTCGATAACGAACAAAACAAGCCTAATCTTGATATTCTTTTAACGCACGTACGGTTTTATATAAAATGTAGAAGTTTAATATGTATACATAGTTTTTAGATAAAAAAAACTTTCAAAATGCACTCTTAACCTATCAAATAATTTTTAAAATTATCCTATTTTTTTAAAAAACTATAAGGGCCGAAGACGTACAACTCTACAATATTTATATATAATTCTTATGTTTATATAGCAAAGTTATTTACCAAATAGATAACAAATATCTAGCGATTTATACAGCTAGAAATGCCTCCGCATTACAAACAAAACAAATTTAATATTAATATACTTTTTACATACATGCGCTTTTATAAGAATAAATTGAAATTACCAACAAATTAGCCTCGCCGCAAAATACTGGTGCCTGACACAACATTCATTACAAAAAATACGTCGTAGGACAACTACAAGTATAGCTTAACACAACATTGCGAGGAGTAATAAATAATTAGTTTTCGAGCGAAGGGAAATAAACAAACATTTTCTAATAAATAATTACTATGAAATGTTCATTTTTTTTTCAAATTATGAATTCAGAGTCGTCCTTTATGATAATTAAGTTGCCATAATTGTTGCCCCGCAGCGAAGCGCGGGTTACTTCCACCTTGTTACAGATTAATGTATATGGTCCACACTATATCTACAAAAGGTGGGCTGGAGGCCCATACTGTTTGGGTAATACTTTGACTGCATTGTCACTTAATATATGTTGTTCAAAGTTCAAACTTCAAAAAATTTTGAACATGAAGTTGGGAGATAGAATAGATAGAGAATTTAGCTATCATATAACTGAAATCAAGTTACAAGAAGTTGGCAAGATATATGGTAATTGCTGTAACTTTGTTCTAGCAAGCTATGAATCGTTTACTAAATGGAATCGAAAAGTGTCATGAACTAAATATTGTAAGAATACTAAAGTATCACTAGTAAATTAAAATCTTTAAACTATATGATTAAATCCAGTTTTAAACATATTATTTATTGTGAATTTGTGATTCCGGTTTTAGTTAGTTTGTTCTCTTTTCGGGCTGCAAAGTGGCTATTTTATAAGTTAGTTAAAACAAAATATAAATACATACAAAAGTAACATGATGAAATAGTTAACTTCATGTTGTCTGTATGTAGCACCTCATATACTAGAATTCACAGTTATACATTCATCTTGATTAGATATCAAGCAAATTAGATTTTCAATCATATGACATGTAAATTTCTTGCGAAGACAACCATCTACGCACGCAAAACTAATAAGAACCATCATATGAACAAGTTCATCCATTAAAATCACAAGAAATTACAAACTTTAGTCATTTATAATTTGAAATAAATTAGAATGATAGTTACATAAGAAAGTAACGAATATGAACGACATCCCTATAGCGATCATTTAGTTTGTGGCTTCTTCCACAGTACCCCAATCCTTTTGAGCACGTTACCATTTTTCCTCTTTATCAACTCATCATCATCGTTATCATCGTCAGTATCCACGCTACTAGGTGAACCCGTGTTCATCCTTTTCTTTGGGCTAAAATGACCCATTGACCATGTTCTGTCCACCAACATTTGACCATTGTTGTCACTATTTTCATCACAAAGCATGGCAGTAGCAGCCTCTGCTGCCTTTCTCCATTGACTCATTTGCACTTTCAACCTTTTTAACTCTTCCTCTACTTCACACTTACTTGCCTTCACTGCCTCAACAACACCATCTGCTTTCGTGATTTCTAGTTTAAGCTTCTCGTTTTCTTCTGACTTGTTGCATACTTCTGTTTCAAGACTCGTTATGTTTGACTTTAAACTGTTGAAGTCGTGGTTCATTTTCTTGATTTCTAGTTTGAGCTTCTTGTTCTCATCTGACTTTTCACGCAATTCTGTTTCCACATTTGCTAAACCTGAATTTAGAATGTTGGAATCTTGTTTTGATTCCTCCACCAAATCATTCATTTTCTTGATTTCCAGTTTGAGTTTCTCATTTTCATCTGACTTTTCGTGTAATTCTGTCTCAAGACTTGTCAGCTTTGACTGCAAACCGTTAATGACTTGCTTTGACTCGTTTTCCGCCTTGTTTTCTAGATTTGTTGTCTTCATTTTTTCGATAATATCTTCTAACAAACGTATACGTGCTCTTGAATGGTCTAACTCCAAAACAATAGTATTGTGTTCATCACTGTTTAGCTTAAGTGACTCCATGGTCTTTTTTGCTGTTTCAAGTTGTAGTAATGTTTCGCTTGCTAAGGCTTGGGCATGAGATTCTGAACATTTGCTATTTTCAAGTTGGTTCTTGATTTCGTCCATGTGTGAAAGTGTTTCACTCATATTCTCTTTCAATTTAAGCATCTCCGCGTAGGCTGATTCTGCTTCTTTGGTTTGTTTAGCTTCAGATTCTATTGCTGCGTCGAGTTTGACTTTTAGTTGGTCAATCTCTAGTAAGGCAGTAGTTAATGCAGATGAATGGGTTGAGTTCCATGCTTCATCATTGTTTAGATCCTGTCAAAAATTTATTTTCAATCTTTAATCGGTATTTTTGATCTAACTACTTCATACGATCTATGCAAGACGCCACGATCCCTCATGACATGTGTACCATATTGTGGCTTGACAAAATGGTCCCTAAGAAGTTAATAACACATGGAATTATGGTATGAGACATGCTAAACCAGGTGTCAAGTTTTAAACAAGCCAAATTCATTGAAGTTTTGTTTTTTGTGATTGTTAATAGAAACATAGTTATTACATTCTTCCATCAAATATGAGTAAAAGATTGCCTCTTTTTTCATGAAAAGAAAAAACATGAATCATATGGACCAAAAAGTATGTTATATTGTTAATAATGGGCAAACATATCCTAAAACTTCACATGTCTTGAGACAGGATTATGCGAAAATGAAGAAATATCGGTCCTAAAACTATACATGTTTTCCATAGAGACTAAAAATAACCCAAGATTGCTTGTGAAATGATCACTATTAGGGCTTAGTTAATTAACTTCAAAACAACCCCTAATGTTTAAGTCACTTTTCTAACAGTTTCCAAAAAGTAAAATGTCATGTAAAGAAAATTAGCATGCAAGTACAGAGATCAAGCATGCTGTTTATGATCTAACTCGAAAAAAAGGACTTACATGCTCTTCGTTGGATGAAAACCGTGCTAAGAGATTTTGAGACTCTTCAAGTCTTAAAGTCAAGGCTATAAGCTCGTTTCTCGACTCTTCTGCATCTAGTTTAGCTTGTTTTTTCCAAGATTCAGATACAATCAATTGATCCTTAACCGTCCTCAAAGCGTCCTCGAGCTGAGAAACCTGAGTTTCGAGTTCAGCAACTCTTCCTACACGCTTCTTCTGCAACTTGAAACAAGAAATACAAACATTACCAACTCTAATTCACCATTTAACCCACAAAATAGTACTCTCATAGCCTCATCATTCACGCAAAGAAAAAAAGTTTTAATAATGTTTTTTTAATAATTAATGCCAACTTTGTAACATTTTAGCTTTCAAAGTTATGATTAAGTTGTTCCTAATAAGGTCCCATTTGTTTTGGTAATTAATATTTATGTCCCTATTTCTTATGGTATAAAAAAAAGGTTGTTATCATGGGTCCATAAATTGATGTAGTATGAAATAAAGATGCTACCCAGAAATTAGAAAAGGATAACATGAATTTTATGGTACCTTGTCTAGTGGTATCAAGCTGTATATGGTTATGAGTTCAAGTCTTACGTGGGACATATATGTAAAATTTAGAGTAATTGTAAGTTTGCCGTTTGGAAAAAAACAAAAATACCTCAGTAGCAACGGGGCCTCTTGGTGATGCGCGGTCAGAAATTTTAGGACTTCTAGTTTTCGGCGAAGAGTTGGTTTCAAGACTAGTTGTCTTGAGTTGGCGAGCTACACGACTAGAGCTCTTTTGTGTAGTATCTGTAGAAACCGAGCGAGGACTTACCCTCCGAGCACCTTCAGATCCCGAAGAGCTCTTTATGCTGCCAATACGAAATCAAAAATTCAAACTACAAGATAACTTATAGACATATATATATATTAATTATACCGCAAGACAATAAATAAGGTTACCAATAATAGTGTAAATTATTTATATCACAAGTAGCTATATATTGTTATTTTGACACCTACTATGTAAAACAGTTGATTACCTTGCTTTTGGAGTCTGCATTTGAAATTCAAAACCAACTCAATATGGAAATTTAATGATATATGACCCACAAAACCTGCAAAAATTTCACAAAACAGAATGATAATGTATCAAGCCTGCAAAAAATTTGCCTCGGGTTTCGCGAAAAAACCGTTAATATGACATCGTAAAAGAGCAACTTTACCTGTTGTTCCAAAACTTAGAAGGAGAATAAAAGAGAAGCTAATGTGAACATGAAAAGTAAATGTTGTAACGTTGTAGTGTGATATGGTGCTTTGAAATAGGCAAGTGGGTATGTATTTTTAATGATAGAAATAACTAGAAAATTGATGTACGCTTGCATGTGCCAAGAAACAAGTTAACAATCATACGATTTAGTCAACTCTCAAAGGTTTACTTTGGTCTCTTAATCATTATGTTTTTTTAGTGAGATGTTGGTAGTTAGTACTTAATATATGGTCTTTGATTTATTGTTTGACCGTCTTGTTTTCATCTTATTTTTAATGATTGTTGGACTAATTGAGTTTTACGCAAGAAATGAAGATTGAGCCAAAATTTGATGACATGGAACGTAAACTCCAAAATTTGATGACATGTTCCGGGTGCAATTAGAAAAAAATGTTTTTTACGCAGACTAACACTACGAAACATAAATTTCATCGGGGTCCCGTGACACTACTGGTAGTCCCGTCAGTGCCGCTTGGCATATGAAACATCGTACGTTTTACGATTTAATGTTATGAGGCTAGAGCGGATGACCTTCTCATCAAAGAGTTGTGACTTGCAAGATTTGTGTACGTACTCGTATTAAGTAAAAGTAATGCTTCATCATATCCATACTAACCTAGACAAAACCGATACATTAATAAAAATGTGCAGTTGATATTATTGAGTAGTAGCTAGACCTCAATTCCACTCTTTATTATATACGCAACAATTTAAGAAATGTACAAATACAATAAATTTCAAATCCTTAAAACTATATATTGTTCCTCATTTTGTACAATTATTAATTGTTGGAATCTGTATAATATAATTGTTACTACGTAGTACGTTATATAATACTCAACTAAAATGAAAACACACATGCAAACATCAATTATTTTAGCAAGAACCAGTGGTGATGAAATTAAATGAATTAAATGGAGTATCTGAGTAGTAGCAGTTGAAGCATGTTTGATACCCTCCATTATTATTTTCACGAGGGTCATGCAGGCCAGAAGGATGGTACGTTACAACTTTCCCATTTTACACCTCATCTTGAATTGGATGATTATAATTTATTAAGGGCATTTTGGTCATTGTAAATGATCCACCATTTTTGTCCGTGATTAAAGGTGGCAAGAAGACTTAAGGCACTTCTATTTTGAATTTGA
The DNA here is from genome assembly GCA_014162995.1 of Artemisia annua. Lineage (NCBI taxonomy): Eukaryota > Viridiplantae > Streptophyta > Magnoliopsida > Asterales > Asteraceae > Artemisia > Artemisia annua. Next base: position 20,179 of record LBNU01017558.1, read on the forward strand.
CTAATAAGAAATTGTGTGGAAATGCTTTGTTTATAATCGCAATTCAAAAAGAAGAAGAAAAGACTAGGCTTATCATTTGTTTTCTAGTGAAATAAATTGTTTTGGGTGATGAGTTTGGAATAAATTATTGCAAACTAGTTAGTTTGATGTTCATTGTAATTTTGAGGAAGACATAAACAGTTTAAGAAGTGTTTGAGCATATGTGTTATATTTGGTCATTATTAAAAATGGTTTCATCTCTTGTTTCAAATGGGTAATTTTTGGTTAACTTATTATGGGTAAAAGGCTAAAAGGCCCGGTAAATATAATTTTTGGTTAACTTATAATTACGGGTTAATCTTGTTAAAGCGGCCACACATTCTCGAGGATTACTGAGGTTGTTTATATATCGCCTTTTACATATCATTTTAAATAATCATGTGAACCGGTCAGCTTTGCTCGTTATTAAGTAATATTTTGGAAGAATTCTAAAGAAAAATAAGCTATATTTTTTTTAGTAAGCTAATAAAAGTTTTAGATTTTATATATAAATAAACTGTTTAAATTACACCAACTTTACTTGAAATAGATCACATGATAACTTAGATATAAAATCAGGAAATCAAGGGATCTCAATATCAAGAACATGACATTTCCAAATATATGAAAAGAGATTGAGATGGGTACCTACCAAATATAATGAGCCTTCAAGCTTTTAATAGTGACTTAACATGCTCTGTGAATTTGTGGATAAGCCGTGCACGTCGAAACTCTTCGGTGCAATTATCTCTCTACGTCTATAGCAAAAAGGTTATAAATTTATTGGGTCCATAACAAGGATAAATCGAAAGTAGCAGCATTTATGGAAGAACAAAAAAGTGTCTTACTTATGTGAATGGCTGTATGATTTATTGATTTGGTACGTCTATAAGTGATGTGCATACATAAAAACATACAAAAGACAAAGAAACATATCAATGTTAGTTTTAATAACGTTATGATTTATTTATATATTGTTACAGACTTACAGAAAATGAATAATCGCTTCAGGTTGTTGAGTATGTTTGATACAAACCTATTCTTTGTGTAAAACAAAAAAAAGTCATCAATGTCCTGATGACTCGAACTTGTGACCAATAGATTAGTAAGTTCATTCCTAGCCATCAGAGCAACCGACAAAATTGTTACTAAGGAGGCATTTTTTGTATTTATTATATATGTAAATGTGAAATCGCTTGACAAGTTTATGTTCTTATAAGATGGAAATGGGTTTTGAGTCAAGTTTCGTAGTGTTCCAAAGTATGTTATCTATTGTCCCCATTAAAATATGCATACACTTCTTGATCTCTTCTGTCGTCTTCTTCTTCTTACATTTTTGGCCCAACTTGACGAGTCTCTGTTGAGGATTAACGAGAACGTGCACATCTAGAAATGTAATAAAATTTGAGCTCAGGCAAAAGGCAAAACGGCGTCTCGATCTCCTATAGCGTGGTCAGTTGATCAAATGCCTTGCTTTTGATCAGTTATAGACACATTTGAGCCATGAAGATTGGCAAATGATTCTATCTACATATATATGTTAATATGTATAATGTAATAACGTAGTTTTCTCCATATACTATATTGAAAGATTGTGCTCGTAGCTGTTAGCTAATAACCGTGGTCAAGTCGTCAAGTCATCTTAATCGATCTCTTTGTGCAGTTGTGTGTTTATAAACCAAAATCAACAAATAAAAGGACACATAAAGCTATTTTGTTCAAGAATCCCGACTCATAACTGCGAGAAACCAAGCCATTTATAAATATGATGTTGGTACGCTAAAACATAAATAAGAGGAAGAAACATATCAAATGTAAAAAATGTACCTAAAAAATGATACGAGTATATCTTATCAAAAAAAAAATGATATATCTTTTCATAATGGTATATCTTATAAAAAAAATGATAACCGATTGAAAGCCATCCAATATGATCTATATTATAGCTTCGATCAAATGTAAAAAATGTACCTAAAAATTTGATTGAATAAATTGAACTATTGATACGAAAGGCCTTATTTAAAATCTTTGCTTTAGTTCTTTAAAACTTGAAAAGGATTGAACCGCACCACAAAGATAGAACAGGTTGATGTACATCAAAAATCTTTTCGTTGTGTAAAAAGCATGGAAATTAAAGTGAGGAGGACTTGAACTTGTGACCTAGAGATTAGTAGACTCATTCTTTGCCATCACACTAACTTCCAACACCTGTCTGTTATGCCATTTTTATACATTTATTAGAGATTTGAATGTGAAATTCCTTAGTTACAATGGAAATGGGTTCCGAGACAAATTTCATTGTGTTCAAGTATATTGTCTATTTTTCCCATTAAAGCATTATATACTTCTTACAATCTCTTTTGCCTTCGTCTTCTTCCATTTTTGCACTATCGTGAAGTGGTTCAAATGGCAAGTGTCGATAAAGGGTTAACGCAAACCACACTTTTAGAAATGTTTTCTAATTTAGAGTTTAGTCAAAAGGAAAAACCGCTTCTCGATGTTGTATAGCATGGTCCAATATCAACACATACGAGTAGTGAAGAGTGAAGAATGCAATGTGATTCAATATCAAGTAGTGGAGTCGTCTTAATCTATCTCCTTGTGCTTTTTTTTTTTTTTTTTTTTTTTTGAAGGGCAAGCATATATATTAAAACTCAAACAACAAAAACAACCCGGTATAAAGATAATACAAGCCCCTTTCTATAAGATATAGATACAAGGGCCGGAGACAAACCACCAAAATCAGTGAGCAGTCTCACGAGCATGCAAACACAACCCAAAAAGAAGCACGAGGGCTAACTAAATTATAAGCGAACCCTAAGCAAGAAACAACAAACAAAAGTACATAAACAGAACAGCTCCACTAGCCAATTAAACACGATCGATCAGACCACCGAACCATTCTTCTCGCTTCACCTCATCCTTCTTCGACCGGGCTGAAATCCATTCGAAAGATCGCAACTAAATTTCTTTAAACAAATCTGGAATCATGGAACCATTCCTTCTAAAAATCATCTGGTTCCTATTGCTCCATATAATGTATAACGTGGACCAAATCACAGCTTTCCATCTCTCTATTGATATCGCTAAATGAATTAATACCGGGTAAATTAAGAACATCCTGGACCGAGAACACATCAATATTTTCTAAGCCCCACCATCTAAATACTTGCTTCCAAACTAACTGAATATTTGGGCATAAAACAAAACAATGGTCCAAAGATTCAATGACGTCATTACAACAGGGACACAAGAGAGTATGAAGATCTATACCAATGTCATCAAGAATAGTGCGAACTGGAAACCTCCCATGATACAACCGCCATATAAAAACACATACCTTTTTGGGAATGCTCCTGCACCATGGAGTAACGAATTGTCTCCCGGTCGACCCGAGAGTCTTTTCATCTATCAAATCTCTAAGGTCTTTGACTGAGAACTTGCCATTTTCACTTAACTCCCATCTGCATTTGTCCATCACATGTTTTTTTAGTTGAACAGATTGTACCAAGTTGCATAACTCTGTAATATCTCTCATAACTCTTCCTCTCGGAGAATTCCTCCAACACCACTCCCACGTCCACGCCTCCCCCCTCCAAGCCCCTTTATTACCTACCCTAACCTCTTTGCGCACCTCTAAATGTTATAACCTAGGAAACTGCTCCCGTAACCTTCTACCCCTACCCACACGTCGTCCCAAAACAATATCGCATTTCCATCCCCCACCTCCCATCTGATTGTAGAAGCTAGATTAATCCCGATCTTATCCAAATCCTTGCCTACTTTCACAATATTTCCCCACACACTATTCCTGGTAAAACTTCCATTTTCTTCTAACAACCCTCCCCCTGCCCCGTACAGACTCTTAATCACCTTGACCCACAACGCCTCATTCTCAACCCGAAATCTCCACCACCACTTGCTAAGAAGTGCCCAATTTATGGCTTTAAGACTTCCGATATTTAAACCCCCCACCCCATAACTAGACAACGCCTTTTCCCATTTAACCCAGACCATATGTTTTGAGTCCCCAACCCCCCCTCCCCAAGAAAAATCTCTCCTAACACTCTCAAGAGAATGAAGAACACTCATCGGGGCTCGAAAGAAAGAGAAAAAGTACAACGATAAGCTACCAAGAACCGATTTAACAAGAGTCAATCTCCCACCAAAAGAAATCATTTTTGCTTTCCAATATGCCAACTTACTTTTGAATTTATCGACCAATATGTTCCAGTTTTCAATTCTTCCCATACAGTTACCAACCGGCAGCCCTAAATAAAAGAAAGGAAGCTTCCCAACACGACATTCCAAACTCCTAGTGTAATCTTCTATTTCCTCCATCTCAATGCCAATACCGTACAATTTACTTTTGTTCAAGTTAACCTTCAATCCCGAGACTAGTTGGAAACATTTGAGAAGTTTCATCAAATTGACAATGTTACTTCGATTCCATTTGCCAATAAAAATTGTGTCGTCCGCGTATTGAAGATGTGTTAAACATACCTCATCGCTTCCTACTTTAATGCCTTCAAACAGACCGCTATTCAATACTTCTTGCATCATAATATTCAAACCTTCAGCTACTAAGAGAAATAGAAATGGGGATAAGGGATCCCCTTGTCTGATTCCTCGTTGTAATAGAAACTCCTTAGTTGGAGCACCATTAACAAGGATAGAAGAAGTAGCCGTCTCAAGACATGCACGAATCCAACTGCACCACTTCCTCCCGAACCCATGCATCACTTCGTATAAGAATTTCCAGTTGACGCAATCATATGCCTTTTCAAAATCTACCTTAAAAATAAGACAACTATTTTTTGATTTTTTTATAAAATCCACCACCTCGTTAACCAACAGGACTCCGTCAAGGATGAACCTATCTTTAATAAAAGTACTTTGAACTTCTCCAATTAACTTGCCTATCACTTTCTTTAGTNGCCTTTTCCATTTAACCAGCCTATGTTTGGGTCACCAAACACTCCCCCAAGAAAAATCTCTCCTACACTCTCAAAGCAGATGAGCACTCATCGGGGGCTCGAAAGAAAGGAGAAAAAGTCCAACGATAAGCCTACCAAGACCAGGATTTAACAGAGTCATCTCCACAAAAGAAATCATTTCAGTGCTTTCCAATATGCCACTTACTTATTGAATTTATCGACCAATATGTTACCACGTTTCAATTCTTCCCATACAGCTTCCAACCCGGCAGGCCTAAATAAAAGAAAGGGAGCTCCCAACACGGCATTCCAACTCCTAGTGGTAATCTTCCTTTTCCTCCATCTGAATGCCAATACCGTGCAATTTACTTTTGTTCAGTTAACCTTCATCCCGAGACTATTGGAAACATTTTGAGAAGTTTCATCAAATGACATGTTACTTCGATTCCCATTTGGGCCAATAAAACTTGTGTCGGTCGGTATTGAAGATGTGTTAACATCGCCTCATCGCTTCCTCTTTAATGCTTCAACGACCGCCTATTCAATACACTCTGCATCATAACTATTCAACCTTCGCTACTTAGAGAAATAGAAAAATGGGGATAAAGCGGATCCCCTTGTCTGTCCTCGTTGCTAATAGAACTCCTCTAGTTGGAGCACATTAACAAGGATTAGAGAAGTAGCCGGTTCAAGACCATAATGCACGAATCCAATGCACACATTTTCCTTCCAGAACCCATGCAATCACTTCGTATAAGATTTCCAGTTGACGCAAATCATATGCCTTTTCAAAATCTCCTTAAAATAAGACAATACTTTTTGATTTTTTTATTAAAATCCACCACCTCCGATTACCAACAGGACTCCGTCAAGGATGAACACTATCTTTAATAAAAGTACTTTTGAACATTCTCCGAATTTAATCTTGCCCTTCACTTTTTTAGTCTTTCGCCCAAAATTTACTATATTTTAATAATTAGCACCCAATAAGACTTCATCGGGCGAAAATCACCAAGGGAGGAAATTAATTGCGATCTACAATTTTCGGAATTAGAGTACCACAGGACGGGTTACTCCTACTGGTAATCCTCTTCTCCCAGACTACCTCACTGCCTTCAAATCTCCATTTATGAATTTTCCAACACTTCTTCAAAACTTAAAGGTTAACCCGTCAGGCCCGGTGCCTTTGAGCTTCCACACGACTTCACTGACTATTTTTTTTTTTTCCCAACTCCTTTTCTCAATTCTGGCCTCTAGAGAGATTAGCTTCTTTACCTGCACAAGCCGCTTGAATCTATTTACTAATAACTTTGGACGATCCTGTATCGATTCCGAGTACACTCCCTTGAAAGTACTCGGTACACGTTTGCTTGATTGTTTCCGGCATTTATCGCCAACCACCATGCCAATCACCATAAGACCCTAACACCGTTCCTTTCTATAACGTTTCCTTAACCTTTGCGTGAACGTTACTTTTGAATTTTTCGTCCCCATTCTCCATACAACTGACATTACTTGTTTCTAGTTTAGCATTTTCGCTTTAAATACCCATCTTTCTCAACTCCAATTCTGCCCGAGGCCTTCTGCCACCAATACAAGCTCATGAATCCTCTAAAGGTTCTGTTTTCACCTTCCTATTTTCCTAAAATCCGCTTTCCTTTACTAGCCGTTCAATTTCAGCATCCAACCCCCTTACTTCTATTTACTCCATGGTCTTTAAGCCAATTTTCACATCTTTTTCAGTTTATCCCTAAGAACCACCCCCATCGGGATTAGTTGTAGAACTGATATGCCATCCACGCATTACGGACAAGCTCTTGAAATCGTTTCTTCCATCCAGGCGTCAAATGAATCTTAAAAGGTTTCGCGTCCAAAATCTAACCCTTGTCAAGTAAAACACATTGGGCAATGAATAAGACAGTTTCCTTTTAAAAAAAAAAAAAATAAAAAAAAAAAAAAAAAATCCGCGAGTGATCCACTGTTCCTTTGGGTGTGCTATTTTCCACACACCTTTATCCTTGACCAAATAACGGACTTAAGAATGATTAAAAACACTAACAAAATGCCAAACGATATGTTGTTTTTGTGTTTTTAAAAGTGCAGGTCGGATATCTAAGAATGGGACAAAATCAAGAGAAAACGAAAACAAGAACGAGATTGGAAAAGTGTCAACAGACCGATGCCGGAAATGAATTCCTCAGCTCTTGAATACATTTATGCTCTATTGTCAAGATTAGTCCTTCAAGAATCAACAAGTGTCAAGAACAAGTCCTTGAATATATCTACACTAGTGGTCCTTGGAAACCAGAAGTTACAACTCTAGTCCTTGAAAACTTAAAAAGTTATTTGTCTAATCACTAAACCTTTTAACAAAAAACCTTTAAAATCTGTTGTCATAACCCATGAACCCAACCATCAAAAGGACCAAATTTTCCCATTCAACCCGGCCTGTAACCCATAACCCACCCTAGACCCGGTCCAGAAAACAAATAAATATAAAAAAATAATAATAACGCGCCTCATATCCTTTTTCCCCCAATTCTCACCCCCTTTCACTCATGAACCCTAATTTCTATATACAATCAATTCTCTCCAATCAACCTCGTATTAAGGACAAATTAGTCAATTCGCTCCACTCCTGACACCTTGGCAGAGTTTCACAGCAAGGAAGAGCCACGTGGAAGCTAGAGATTGGTTGGAACACGTCATTTGAGCAATTTGAGAGCTGTGATTGGTCAAGACATGTCACAGGGGATCTAGCAACGAATATTCCAAGGAGATTCTGCTTCCAGATCTTTCAGAGGACGCTCCTCAGCTTTACTATATATACTCTCTCTTCACCAATGATTTGGGGTTAGCTAGTCAGTTAGGGAGTCACTTAGATAATTAGTTAGCAGTTAGTTGAGAAATGTTATTCAATTAGTAGTTAAGTGTTTTTGTAACAACTTCAACTTGTAATCGTTTCCATTTTTCTAATAAAATTCAAGTTTTTCAGTTTACTTCATTGTCATTTTCAATTCTAAGCAATTAATTCACTCAATTTAGTTTTTAAAACTTTTTCATTTGTTACCAGAAGCTTATGCAAGCTTTTCATAAGCTCATTGTTAGACTATATAGTTTTCATCTTATGGTTAATGGAAAACAGTGGAGGAACAAGCAGAGTAGTTGATGGTATAATGAAGATTCAGCAGCTTATCTAGAGCCTATCCACAGTGGTAGGCGTGCAAGGAAGTTCTTAGAAAGCTAAGATCCAGCTCTGTAAGCTTCATTTACAATTGCAGTTCATAAATTTCCTATTAGAATGGTGTAGTTTTGATAATTGTTGAATTCTAGTGTAGAGTAGTATTGTTTGTTGAATTACTGTTTCATTAGTCATGATTGATCTTGTTAGAGTGCTATTGAGTCAGTTTGAGCTTGTGTGATTCATGATTGCATTGGTTTACATAGATCTGTGGTTCTGAGAACAATTTGATTATCATTGAGAATTTGAGATAAAGTGTTAGATTTGCTGATATAATCATAGAATTGAGTAGTTTGATGATTAGTAAGTGTAATGTGATAGTTAGATTTGTTATTTTATAGCTGGATTACATTTTAATAGTGTAATAGTGAGTTACAGGACTGTTTGGATTTTCATGATTCTAATAGCTTCAGTTGTTGTTTTGATGCATTTTTGCTCAAATAGTTTACATTAGGATAATAATGAACAACTCAGTCATAATATTCATAGGAAAAGAACTTAAAGTCAAAATTAGCTTTTAGGTTTAATACATAGCAATTGTTAGGATTTGTAGCTGCAAAATCACATTCATAGGTGTTTAGGTGTTTAATTCAGCTTACTTCACTTTCATTTTTAGCTTGTAATAACTTGTTCATTAAGATCAGATCAATTAAAGTTCAATAAGGTCAAAATTTTCATAAAAGCTATAAGGTCAAAAGGTCACTAGAGATCAAATTTGATCATTCTTGCAGATCAAACCAAGGGTTATTTGAAGTTTGTAAATGGTTTTTGATTGTAGTTCTGTGTTCCCTGTTAGCTAGTGAACATTTTTCAAAAAGAAATTTCAAGTTTCAATTTCATCTAGTCAGCTCATGTCGTGAGTAGATAGTGATGCAAGTGTAAAGAGTAATATCCTTCGCAACAATTTATGCATGTGAATGGATAATGTCGATCAGTAGATAGTGATGCAAGTGTAAAGAGTAATATCCTTCGCAACAATTCATGCATGTGAATGGATAATGGGTCACATGTACACGACGATCCTGAAAGTTGAAGACGACGACCAATCTTTTTCTGTCGATAAAGCAAATGTTTAAACATATTAGGATAAGAGTTATGACTTGACATCGACGATGATCATATATGAATTCTAAAAAGGAGAAGTTGCCTTGGATATTTTTAAACATAACGATCTTAAGAACGGAAGGCAAATAACTTTTAAGCTTTATTGTTTTGTAAAGGAGCAAGTATAAGATAAAAATTAACGTGCATTGTGGTCATAAAGAACGTCAAGAAGTTAGTGGTATCCCTTTAATAAGACATATTTGTCTTTTGAATTGTATTCAACTAAAATAACATTGGCTCCAGGTAGACGATGATGTCAATTTGTCAAAAACTTGTAGGACCAAAGTTACAAAAGCATTGATACTATCGACATAAAAAAAGGGAAGATAAAGTAAATGTGATTCTCTTCTAAATCTTGTAGTAACGGATACCGTCTATATTGAATATTGAAGTACAATAATCGGAACAAAATAGCAACACGATCAAAGTAGATATATGAACAACCTGAATATAAGTTATATTTTTGGGTAAAAGGTCAACGACCCGGTAAATATATTACTCCAAAAAGCATTTAAGTACAACGAATATGGGTGGATCTCATATCTCAGCCCATTACATAGGCGAAAAGCTTACATAACGAGATACTGCCTATTTTCTAAACAAGAAAACAAACCACTAACCACATGATAACAAAAGCCTATGACAAAAATATAAACTACTTCCTACGACCTTGGATATTAAAGCCATACATGACATTAAGAGCATCCAAATTTCCTGGAAGATCATAAATTTGCTTCGAATAATCATCATAGTCCTGAATATAAGTTATATACATACACTACAAAGAAACAAGACCGAGTCTCGAGTTAAACATGATTCCCTTAAAATAGTTCACGTATACTATTTCAATAATGACTGTCTCCATGTTATAATGGTTAAAACAAAGTACTGTCAGAATTGACAACTTGCCCGAAATTTTTATAAATTCGTTATGAGTATGATGAAGAGAAAGAAATATGTGAAGTTTTTGGGCGTCTCTTTGACAACATAAAGTAAGTATTTGTATTACTACTAAATGGGAAAGAATACACAATTTAAACCGGTTAAATGTTATTAAAAGAGAACTGGTAACTTAACATTAAGATAGCTAGGTGAAGGAGCACACCAATAACTATTATTGGTGTACCACTTCAGCGCCACCTCAGAATTTCTTCAACAGCACTCCAATACTAAGACATCATCCATAACTGTTATTGGTGCATGTGGATTGATATGTGTAAAATCACATATCGATTATTCGTCATTTTAAGACCAAAAAGACTTAATCACTAACGAAATGCCAAGGAAATATTTGTTTTTGTGATTTTGATTGTGCAGGAATGGAATTATCAAAAACGGACTCAAAACAAGACAAATTAACCAAAAACGAGCACGAGACGGAAGAGAGTAAACAAAGTCAAAGCCCGGGATTCAGAAATTTAAGTTGAGCTCAGAAATTCAACCTTGGTCCTTTCACTATTCAAGATTGACAATTTCAGTCCTTTTTTGAAGAATGGAAAAATGGCAGTTATAGTCCTTGGATTTTCAGAAAAATCACAATTGGTCCTTGTGTTTATTCTAAAACTAAACCCATTACTCCTAAATCATAAAACCACAAGCCCATTTTCCATTTTACCTAAACCCAAAAGCCCAACCCTTTACCTAGACCCGGTCCAAAAGACAAATAAATATATTAAAAACCAAAACGCGCCTTTATCTTTCCCCCAATCTTTTTCCAGTTTATGAACCCTAATCCCTTATCCCTTCAATTGAACCTCAATCCAACCTCGTATTAAAGGGCTTTTCAGTCAAATCAATTCCCTGACACCTTGGCAGAGTTTCACAGCAAGGAAGAGCCACGTGGAAGCTAGAGATTGGTTGGAACACGTCATTTGAGCAAATTGAGAGCTGTGATTGGTCGAGACATGTCACAGGGGATCTAGCAACGAATATTCCAAGGAGATTCTACTTCCAGAACCTTCAGAGGACGCTCCTTTTCACAACTATATAAGAACTCCTCATTCACGAATTCAGGGGTTAGCTAGTCAGTTAGTGAGTCACTTAGATAATTAGTTAGTAGTTAGTTGAGAAGTGTTATTCAGTTAGTAGTTAAGTGTACTTGTAACATTTTCAGCTTGTAATCGTTTCCATTTTTCTAATAAAATTCAAGTTTTTCAGTTTACTTCATTGTCATCTTCAATTCTAAGCAATTAATTCACTCAAATTAGTTTTTAAAACTCTTTCATTTGTTACCAGAAGTTTATGCAAGCTTTTCATAAGCTCATTGTTAGACTATATAGTTTTCATCTTATGGTAAATGGAAAACAGTGGAGGATCAAGCAGAGTAGTTGATGGTATAATGAAGATTCAGCAGCTTATCTAGAGCCTATCCACAGTGGTAGGCGTGCAAGGAAGTTCTTAGAAAGCTAAGATCCAGCTCTGTAAGCTTCATTTACAATTGCAGTTCATAAATTTCCTATTAGAATGGTGTAGTTTTGATAATTGTTGAATTCTAGTGTAGAGTAGTATTGTTTGTTGAATTACTGTTTCATTAGTCATGATTGATCTTGTTAGAGTGCTATTGAGTCAGTTTGAGCTTGTGTGATTCATGATTGAATTGGTTTACATAGATCTGTGGTTCTGAGAACAATTTGATTATCATTGTGAACTTGTGATAGAGTGTTAGATTTGCTGATATAATCATAGAATTGAGTAGTTTGATGATTAGTAAGTGTAATGTGATAGTTAGATTTGTTATTTGATAGCTGGATTACATTTTAATAGTGTAATAGTGAGTTACAGGACTGTTTGGATTTGCATGATTCTAATAGCTTCAGTTGTTGTTTTGATGCATTTTTGCTCAAATAGTTTACATTAGGATAATAATGAACAACCCAGTCATAATATTCATAGGTTAAGAACTTAAAGTCAAAATTAGCTTTTAGGTTTAATACATAGCAATTGTTAGGATTTGTAGCTGCAAAATCACATTCATAGGTGTTTAGGTGTTTAATTCAGCTTACTTCACTTTCATTTTTAGCTTGAAATAACTTGTTCATTAAGATCAGATCAATTAAAGTTCAATAAGGTCAAAATTTTCATAAAAGCTATAAGGTCAAAAGGTCACTAGAGATCAAATTTGATCATTCTTGCAGATCAAACCAAGGGTTATTTGAAGTTTGTAAATGGTTTTTGATTGTAGTTCTGTGTTCCCTGTTAGCTAGTGAACATTTTTCAAAAAGAAATTTCAAGTTTCAATTTCATCTAGTCAGCTAAATCTGATCTGCTAGTTATAGATTCATAAGTGTTTTGTTGAAAATCTGTTAGCATACCAGTTTTAATTGCTGAACTAGAATAAAATTGGACTTCAATTGGTGTTTTTGGCATAGGGCTTTTGTGTTTTCTTGACTAATTGGTTGCTTATTTTCACTTTGCCCCCCTTAGTTTCTAGGATTCAGCTTATTAGACTGCTTAATTTTAGTCCATTAGTTAGGACCAATAAGAGTAATTGCTGATTTTCCACAGTTATATAAAATTGATCTTATTGGCTTGTGTACTTTGTTTCTATGCTTGTTTTGAGTTTATTTGAATGTGTTTAAGCTTAGTTCTTAATCCAGAGCTTTCTGAGTTTTTTAGTGCTTATTTTGCCAAACATAAGTGCTTATTTGAATGGATGTTGACTGTTTGAGCATGAATCTGACTTGATCATGATCTGATCTGCATACATTTGAGTTTATTTGAGTTCTAGTAGTCTTATATATCATTTTCACAAAGTTTGGTTACAAGTGCTTATTAATAAGCACTTGTAATAAGCAGTTAATAAGCCAATAAGCACTTCTGAGCTTAATTTTCAAAATTTTATTTTCACAGAATCTTTAGAATGATATTTTAGAATTTCCATAAAAATTTCAGATTTTTCTCATTAGTTTTAATATTTCTTTTCTATTTTCTTAGATTTTAATCATTTTAAATTCATATTAAATCCAAAAATTCAAAAATAATTTTCATTTTTCTTCTAAAAATAGTTTTCAGATTTATAGGATTTTTCAAAAGAATATTTGTATTTTTTTTAGACCAATTTTTCCATTTATTAGATTTTTAATCATTTTTAAATAGTTAAAAATAGTTTTTAATTCATAGAAAATAAATAAAAAGTCAAAAAAATATTTTTCTTTTTCTAAAAATCCTTTTTAGTTGTTTAAAGTTTTTAGAAATTTGTTTCACATTTTTAGGATCATTTTTAAACAAAAGTCGCGTTTTATTTTGTACGTTACGTTTTAATATTTCACATTTGCATTTCCATTATCTGATTTTTGATCTTAGTGCATTCATAGCTTGTACTATGTGCTTTATTTGATATATCTTTGTGCTAATTGAATTTCTTTTCCTCTATTTTTCATTTTATACCTTTTCACAAACACGGTTTATCATTCACGATAAACATTTTTCCATTTAACTTTCACTGAGACACGACCCGAGTGATTTCTTATTTGTTGAGAAATTACTTGGTTATTATATATACTATACATGACACATCATTCCTCCACACTCTTTGAAACTCCTCCGAAACCAAAAATCTGTTGAGTTTACTAAATTTTATTCCATCGTCGCTAATTCGCGTAAACCTTTTACCCCCTAAAGGAACATCGATCAAATTCTCTCTTCTAATAAAATCATTGAACTCCAAAGCACCCCTCGTACTGAACTCTGTGTTCATCCTTTCATCCATTCTTCTTACCTCGTTGAAGTCACCAAAAATACACCAACACGCGTTCACAATACCAATTACCGTGCTGATTCTGTGCCACAAAGCTTTTCTATCACTTTCATTCCGTGGACCGTAAACGTTGACAAAGCCAACCATATCACTGACCCCAATCCATCTACCTAAAACCGCTACGAAACCTGGCTCGCTTATAACTTGATCTTTGTTGAAGACTTTATTATCCCACATTAGTAAAATCCCCCCTGATCGACCATCGGCATCCTTTTTCACGTAATCTACATCATCTGAGCCCCATATATTATTAACCATTTTCATATCCATATTTCTAGATTTTGTTTCTTGAATCCCCACTACTACTGGTTTTTCTTTTATACATAACTCTCGAATCCAATCAACCTTCCCGACCTTCCCCATACCTCTACAATTCAGAGACATAATCTTCATTGAAACACCCTATTATATCGATCCAACCAACAAAAAGAACCAACTTACATACCTGCTCTTTCCTCCCTTGTCTCCTGGATCGCTACGGCACGACCCGCGGTTTTACGTCTACATTCCCATATTAATCCAATGCTTTCCCCGAACTCCTCCAGCTGTGACAATTCTTCCTCACCAATTTTTCGATTTACCCTTATGGGTCCGCCACAAGAATTCCTAGATCCACCTTGGCTAGTTTCGTTCTCTTTGTTCGACTTTTGGATCGATATAGTCTTCTTTTTAACTCTGAGATGTTTGGTGCTAGCTAACTCCTTAAATTTTCTCATACTTAATTTTCCTTTCCATTGTCCACCATAATCTATCGCACTATCGTATGACTTCGACCTAATTTTCATTGCTAACCTTCCCTTTTTATTCTCTTCTTTCTTCATGGATTTTGTACTTTTAAGCGTATCATCATATGGTGATGCCAAGTTAGGATCAGAGTGACTCTTGAAGATTTTATCTCCAGTGCTTGCTTTTTTATTATCTCTAGGCTTATGGTTCTGAACCGTATCCATATGACTATCAGATATGGTTTCTTTAGTCTCATCAACATTATTACCTACTTCAACATCTCTATCCAAGTTAACACTACCATGACACGTAGAGTCCACATTAGTGAGCCCAAATCCCTTTATATCTTGAACCAGCCCATTACCTGACTTCATTTTTTGATTACTATGTCCAACTTCGTTATTATTTGGGCCCATTTTTTAATTCATACCACCAAAGTTGTTGACTTCCAACATACTTTTTGACTTGTTACAACCTGCCTCGATATCTTTACCACCCATATTATTTATACTATATTGGACCCCACCTACGTCTGCAACTTTAGACAACTCAGCCGCCCCTACACTATCCAGAGGAGCTTTCGCTTGCGTATCGCCGCCTTCACCATCACCAATGTTATTTGAACTTTCACCACTTTCCAACGGTCTGTTTCTCGATTCCTCGGTATCCCCCCATGTTGCCGGACTTTCTCTCTGCCGTTACAGTCGTCATCTTCTTCTTTCCATTCTTCGCTGTCACCATAACTTTCGTCCCAATCATCGTCTAAATCATCGCCATCCATCCACTCAGCATTCCTATTGTCGTTACCTTCCTTTCGACCACTATCTCCACTATCCTCTCGAGCACTGTCCCCACCTTCCTCTCAAGAAGTTACACCACCCACCTTTCGATCACAATCTCCACCATTGACTGGATTTATGCACACCCATTCGTCTTTAATACAACAAGCTTCTTCTATATTTACCTCAAACATTTGCCCATTAATCTTAACACGCTGGAAATCTGTTATGCATCCTATATTTTTGGTTGCCACAAGGACTCTTCCAGCGTTCACTGATCTTGCTTCTTGTAATGAACAATTTTCTGTATCTACCACGACTCCCCACTTTTGTCCAATCTTCTTGAATAGTTCAACCTCCCAACTGTGAACTGGCACTCCTATCACTCTTAGCCAAGCTAATCTTTCTGGTTTGTGAAACCTCGGCAACCCTCTTGTGATAATCTTTATCCAGTAACGTAGACCATGGTCTTCATTTGCTAATATATTTTCCATCACCTTCGTTGACTCAAATTTTAGAAGAATCTCTAAACCTCCTAGATGTTTTATATGACATTCTCCAAGGCCTTCTGCCGAACACAGGTTAGAGATTGACTCTAAATGGGTTAGCTTAGCTACTTTACCAATCAAACAATTGTCCAAGAAACTAGTTATCTTTTTGGATGGAACCCATTCAATGAAATTTTTTTGACAAAAGTCAAAATCTTGTTTGTTGCTCCTCCTCGCTCCACAATCTCCTTCTACATTGTTTTTCACTGCATAGGCATATGAGCTATGTTTTGTCATTCCTTCCTGAGTTGAACTTCGTTTTGTTGCCTCCGAAGCTTTTGCAATCACCGGACCTTTCCGACTCCCCTCACTTCTTTTGTTACCCTCGTAAAAAACCCTTAACTTAAAACTTCCAATCCATATTGTATTGAGTCTCTGCTCCATCTGCTCTACATTCTTCACCCCTTTGAACCTTACAAACCCAAACTTTTGTCCGTTCCTTAATCTTTTCCTCGCCATGTAAACGTCCACTAAATCCCCATATCATTTGAACAATCTCCAAATTTGATCAACCGGCCAGTTCTCCGGGAAGTTGAAGAATAAAAATGACCATGATTGATTACGAATGACTCTTGGAAAATATCCTCTTGAAGCTTGAACGTTGTACCTAAACCCAGTTTCTCGAAGCCCAAATAGTCTCTCTCTCACAGGAACTCTCTCTCTCACCATTTTTTTACCCTTGTGTTCCTTGTGCAATTTATGTATAAGCCCAATATCTAAGAATTTAACAAATAAACATCTTTTCAACAAATAGATTTGGATATGTTTTTTCTTAAGTAAATTCTCCATAAAACCAAATAAAGACACATATAGTATGATGAAATAGTGACATCTCTGATTGATTATTTATTTGATTGATTATTTCTATAAGTGATGTGCATTCAGCAAAAAACATACAAATGACCAAGAGACATATCAATCAGTGGGTTAACAACCTTCACGTTTTGTTACATAAAAATTAGTGCAACAAGCAAAAGGTTTGATGCGCACCTTTTTGTTGTGAGAAGAAGAAAAGAAAGAAATGACACTGTGATGGCTTGAACTTGTGACGTATAGGTTGGTACATTCATCTTTTGCCATCAAAGTATTAAGGAATAAATAGGCTCAAGCCCGGTTTGTGGGTTTAGGGCATTTAGGGTTTTACCATTATAAATAATGGTCAATAATAAAGTAATACCTATGGGGTTTTACAAGTTCTAACATGATGCACTTCTTAAAAACAAAACTTGCACTCTTGTTCCCAAACCCCCAGATGCGAATATTATTCATAGTATGTGGCTGTTTCGTCACAAGTATTTAGCAGATGGCACTCTTAGTCGCTACAAGGCTCGTCTTGTGGCTAAATCAGATAGAGGATGTTGATGTAGATGTGACTTTTAGCCCGGTTGTTAAACCCGGCACTATTCGGACAGTTCTTAGTTTAGCTATTTCTCGACATTGGCCGGTTCATCAGCTGGATGTCAAGAATGTTTTTTTACATGGGGATTTGGCTGAAACAGTTTATATGTATCAGCCACCTGGGTTTCGTGATCCTGTTCATCCTGATTATGTATGTTTATTGCAGCGTTCGCTGTATGGTCTTAAGCAAGCTCCTCGGGCATGGTTTCAGCGCTTTGCTAATTACATTACTACTGTTGGCTTTTCTGCTAGTCGTTGTGACTCCTCTTTATTTATTTATAAACAGGGTGATGATACTGCATTTTTGTTACTCTATGTGGATGATATTGTGCTCACTGCTTCATCTGATGCTTTATTACAGCAGATCATTACTTCTTTACATAAGGAGTTTGCTATGACAGATTTGGGTGCTCTTAATTACTTCTTGGGTGTTTCGGTTACGCGTGACTCTTCAGGGATGTTTTTGTCACAGCGTAAGTATGTTATGGAGATCTTGGAACGTGCACATATGGTTGGTTGTAACCCTTCTAGGACTCCTGTTGACACTGAGTCTAAATTGGGTGATGATGGTGATCCAGTTTCTGATCCCATTTATATTGGAGTCTTGCTGGTTCGTTGCAGTATCTTACATTTACTAGACCTGATATTTCTTATGCGGTGCAGCAGGTTTGTCTTTACATGCATGATCCTCGGGAGCCTCACTTCTCGGCTCTTAAGCGGATATTGAGGTATGTTGGAGGTACATTAGACTATGGTTTGCAGTTGTTTTCCTCCTCCACTTCTTCTTTGGTTGCTTATTCTGATGCTGATTGGGCTGGCTGCCCTACTACTCGGAGATCGACATCTGGCTATTGTGTTTTTCTGGGCAATAATCTCCTCTCCTGGTCCTCTAAGCGTCAACCGACGATTTCTCGTTCCAGTGCTGAGGCAGAGTATCGTGGGGTTGCCAACGCTGTTGCTGAAACTTGTTGGTTGCGGAATCTTTTACGAGAGTTGCACACACCTTTGTCTTCTGCTACGCTAGTCTACTGTGATAATGTTAGTGCCGTTTACTTATCTTCTAATCCGGTTCAGCATCAACGTACAAAGCATATAGAGATTGAGATTGATATTCATTTTGTAAGGGATTTAGTTGCTGCTGGTCAAGTTCGAGTGCTTCATGTGCCGTCGCGTTATCAGTATGCCGATATTTTTATCAAATGCTTACCATCTGCTTTGTTTCAGGAGTTTCGGACCAGTTTGAGTGTCCGGTGTCCTCCCGCTCCAATTGCGGGGGAGTGTTAGTCGTATATATTATAGTTAGTATTTGAGTCCATGTAATATTCGTATGGGCTTAGGCCCGAGTCTAAAACAATCTTGTAATTGGTATTTATATACCAACGTTTCATAATTAATGAGATAACGATTCACATAAAATCCTACACAAAGTAACTTCTATCGTGTCTTTAGTATGCCATATTTATTTATTTATTATGTATGTCAGTAGAGATGAGTTATTTTAGAAACTAAGTTTTTCTTGCAAACTGAGGGACAAATCCCCACCATCCTTCTAGTTTGATCTAATGGTGGGGATTAACCTAAGATTTAATAGGGCAACCTAAGTCCATGTTTTTTTTCTTGTCTTTTTGTCTTTTTTATTTATTCAATTTTTTTCCTTCTTTTTTTACTAATCACATATTTCATTTTTTTTTTCCTCTTTTTTTTTTTCTTTTCCAATTGACGATTTTTTATTATTTTTTTTTTTTTTTTTTTTTTTTTTTTTTTTTTTTTTTTTTTTTTTTTTTTTTTTTTTTTTTTTTTTTTTTTTTTTTTTTTTTTTTTTTTTTTTTTTTTTTTTTTTTTTTTTTTTTTTTTTTTTTTTTTTTTTTTTTTTTTCTTTTTTTTATCTGTTTTCTTGTGTTTTCATCCGTTTTCTTACGCTTTCGTCCGTTTTCATTCGTTTTCTTATATTTTCATTCGTTTTCATCCGTTTTCATCCTTTTTCTTTTATTTTCGTCCATTTTTCATACATTTTCGTCCTTTTTCATATGTGTTTTTACACTTTCATACGTTTTCATCTGTTTTTATTCAACTACTGTTAAATGCTTTTGGCTGTTTTCAGACGTTTTTTATACGTTTCTGATATCATAAGAGATATTCTATGATATTCAGAATATCACAAGTGATATTCCGTGATATTCTGAATATCACAAGTGATTTTTTGAATATCACATGTGATATTCTTTGATTTTTTGAATATCACAAGTGATATTCTGAGTACCACAAATGATATTCTTAATATCATAAATGATATTCTGTGATATTTAGAATATCACAAGTGATATTCTGAATATCACAAGTGATTTTCAACTAATGTTTTGTAAGTGAATATCACAAGTGATAATATCACAAGTGATATTCTGAATATCACAAGTGATATTCTGAATATCACAAGTGATTTTCTGAATATCACAAGTGATTTTGAACTAAAGTTTTGTAACATGAAAATCACAATTGATATTCTGAAAACCAAAAGAGATAGATATTCAGAAAATCACAAGTGATATTCAGAATATCACAAGTGATATTCAGAAAATCACAAGTGATAGTCTGAATATCAATTGTGATATTCAAAA
>LBNU01017558.1:40980-52554 GCA_014162995.1 Artemisia annua
AAAAAAAAAAAAAAAAAAAAAAAAAAAAAAAAAAAAAAAAAAAAAAAAAAAAAAAAAGCGTGGAAAAAAAAGATATAAAAGAGCTTTGAATAGAAAAGAAAAGACAAAAGAAAAAAATAATGATAAAAATTTGAATAGAAAAAAAAAAAAAGTCAAAGAAAAAAGACGTGGAAAAAAAAGATAAAAAAAAAAAAAGGAAAAAAAGAAAAAAACAATGAATAAATAAGAAAAAAAGAAAAAGACAAGAAAAAAACATGGACTTAGGTTTCATTTTTAAATCTTAGGTTAATCCCCACCATTAGATTAAACTAGATGGATGGTGAGGATTTGTCCCTCAGTTTGTAGCATAAAACTGGTTTGCAAAATAACTTTTCTCTATGTCAGTATGTGTCTAGAAGTGGAATCGCTATACATTTTTAAATTTTTATTAGTTACCACAATGCTCATAGAATGTGGAAATGGATTCTAGAGTCAAATTTCGGTGTGTTCCAAGTATATATACGGATATAAATTTCACAATCTCGTCAAGTGGTTCAATTGTCAAGTGTCGATGAAGGATTTATACATATAGTATGATGAATACAGCCAAATAATTCGGTGCCTTGCTTTTGATCACTTATCGGCACATTTGAGCAATGAATACATCTAAATAATTCTATATACATATATTGATATACGCAGAATGTAATAGTGTAGCTTTCTCCATATATTATATTGAAAGATGAAAGATTGTGCTCGTAAATCTTAGCTGATGACCGTCGTCAAGTAGTTGAGTCATCTTAATCGATCTCCTTGTGCATTTGTATGTTTATAAACGAAAATCAATAAACCAAAAATCACACATATTGGTATAATTATTAAATGTCACATAAAGCTATTTGCTTCTAGTATTTTGACTTATAACAACGAGAAGCCAAGCCATTCCTATATACGAAGGAGTAGTTGTCAAAATCAAAAAGTTCAAAAGGTTATCCAAATATGTGATTTTGAGTCGCATTCGATTTATACTTGTATTCAGTGTCAATGGTTAATGAGTAAAAACTGAAAGACGTGTTAGTTTCACTATTTTAACAAAGAAAGACGTGAATTTGTGGATAAGCCGTGCCACGTTGAAATCTCACGGTGCAATTAACTCGTTACATGTATAGCAAAAAGGTTATAAATTTACTGGTCCATAACAAGGATAAATCGAAAGTAGCAGCATTTATGGAAGAACAAAAAAGTGTCTTACTTATGTGAATGGCTGTATGATTTATTGATTTGGTACGTCTATAAGTGATGTGCATACATAAAAACATACAAAAGACAAAGAAACATATCAATGTTTTAATAACGTTATGACTTACTTGTATATTGTTACAGAAAATGAATAAATCGCTTCAGGTTATTGAGTATCTTGATACAAACCTATTCTTTGTGTAAAACAAAAAAGATTTTAGACAATACTGATGACTCGAACCTGTGAACAATAGATTGGTAAATTCATTCTTTGCCATCAGGGGAACCTAGGGAACCTATAACATGTTACTAAAGAGCCATTTATTATAGATATGTAAATGTGAAATCGCTAGACAAGTTTATGTTTTTATAAGATGGAAATGGGTTTTGAGTCAAATTTCGTTGAGTTCAAACTTATTTTATCTACCGTCCCCATTAAAATATGTATACACTTCTTACAATATCTTATGTCGTCTTCTTCTTCTTCTTCTTCCATTTTTGGCCCCTTAAATTGGTTCAACTTTCGAGTCTCGAATGAGGATTAACAAGATCATGAACATCTAGAAACGTAATAAAATTTGAGCTCAGGCAAAAGGCAAAACGGCTTCTCGATCCCCTATAGCGTGGTCAATTGGTCAAATGCCTTGCTTTTGATCAGTTATCGACACATTTGAGCAATGAAGCCTGCCAAATGATTCTATCTACATATATGTATGATGTAATAACGTAGCTTTCTCCATATACTATATTGAAGTATTGTGCTCGTAGTTGTTAGCTAATATTCGTGGTCAAGAAGTTGAGTCATCTTAATCGATCTCCTTGTGCAGTTGTGTGTTTATAATTAACCAAAATCAACAAATGTTTCAGAAAACAAAATAAAATGACACATAAAGCTATTTTGTTCAAGAAGCCCGACCATAATACCGAGAAGCCAAGACATTTATAAATATGATATGCATATGCTAAAACATAAATAAGAGCAAGAAAAATATCAAATATAAAAAATGTCTATAAAAAATGATACGAGTATATCTTATAATAAAAAAATGATATATCTTATCATTATGGTATATTTTATCACAAAAAAAATGATAACAGATTGAAAGCCATCGAATATGATCCGTTTAATATAGCTTCGATCAAAGATAGAGCAGGTTGATGTACATCGAAAATCTTATCGTTATGTAAAAAGTGTCAAAAGTACATGGAAGGACTTGAACTTGTGACCTATAGATTGGTAGACTCATTCTTTGCCATCCCACCAACTTTCAACACCTGTTTAGTATATGCCATTTTAATAAATTTATCAGAGATGCGAATGTGAAATTCCTAGTTACAAAAATGTTAGACATATAATATGGAAATGGGGTCTGAGTCAAATTTCATTGTGTTCAAGTATATTGTCTATTTTCCCATTAAAGCATGTATTACAATCTCTTTTGCCTTCTTCTTCTTCCATTTTTGGCCTATCGTCAAGTGGTTCAAATGGCAAGTGTTGATAAAGGGTTAATGCAAACCACACCTTTAGAAATGTTTTCTAAGTTAGAGTTTAGTCAAAAGGAAAAACCGCTTCTCGATCTTGTATAGCATTGTCAAATATCAACACATACGACTACTGAAGACTGTCATATGATTCAATATCAAGTGGTGGAGTCATCTTAATCTATCTCCTTGTGCAATTTATGTATAAGCCCAATAGCTAAGAATTTAACAAATAAACATCTTTTCAACAAATAGATTTGGATATTGTTTTTTCTTAACTAAATTCTCCATAAAACCAAATAAAGACACATATAGTATGATGAAATAGTGACATCTCTGAAAGAAAAAAAAAATGTGATGCTTAAGTGAATGACTATTTAAATTTATTTGATTGATTATTTCTATAACTGATGCATCCGATAAAAAAAAACATACAAATGACTCGAACTTTTTTTTCCCGGCCCTCTTAGGGCGGAGCTATTAAGGGACTGGGAAGGGTCCCGGCCCTCTTAGGCTTACCCCGTTAGTGTATTTTTTCGCGATTTCATGTGTTAAATTTTTTTTCCCATCTCGACCTTTCCATTTAATGTTCTTCCAGAAAAAAAAATTGTTTCGGCCCTCCCAATTTTTTTTTTCTAACTGCGCTACTGGTACTGATACTTTGGATGGAATGCTATACACAATATTGAGTCTTACAAATACGTGATTAAAAGGCCTAATATAAAATCTTTGCTTTAGTTTTTAAGAAGGTTCGAGACACCTAAAGACAACAGGTGATGCACACGTTTTTGTTGCGTAAAGAAAAAGGATAGAAAGAAAAATCAAAGACTCGAACTTGTGACCCCATAGCTTGGTACATTCGTTCTTTGCCATTGAGATAACTTCCATCCTCCATTAAGTAAGCCATATTTATTTATTTATTTATTATGTATGTGTCTGAATGTGGGATCGCTATATATTTTAAATTTTTATAATCAAGTTACCAGAATGTTAGACTTAGAATGTGGAAATGGGTTCTAGAGTCAAATTTCGGTGTGTTACATCTGCCACATGTATTTATTTATTATGTATGTGTTATTAACCGTTATTGCAAAATCATCCCAAACTTCTTCTCTTTTCGTGGAAATGAAATTTTACATAAATAGTCTCATCGTATTAGCTTCCGTTAAAAGATCCGTCCTGACCAAACATGTAAAAAAAATTACACAAATGGTCCATATATGTTACCTAACATGGAAAAAAAATCAAATTCTTTTAGAGAAAACGAAAATCAATCATTACATTTTAGCTAAAATTACGTCATTCGTCTCTAGAGACCATCCGTGTAACAAAAATCAACGTAAAACCCCGCGACCCATAGCGAAGCGTGGCTAAAAATACTCGTAAAAAATGATAAACAAATTGTAAAGTTTCATTTTAATATAGCGACAATCGAACATTTATTTGCACCTGGAGATTTGAAATCTTGCTATAAAATCTTGCTTCAGGTTATTTAAAAGGTTTCAGCAGTACCTAAAAATAGAGTAGCTTGATACAAACCTTTTCGTTGTGATGATGATGATGAAAAAAAAAAAAAAAAAAAGGTTTCACAGAAGACTCGAACTTGCGACCACTTAGAAAGATCAATATTTACCGTCATTCCGTCAATGTAACCCTCAACCTATGCTTACAATACCAGTTATATCTATTTACCATGTAGTATGTGAATGTGAAATCGCTAGAGATGTTTATAGGGCAAATTACCTGAAAATGTATGCAACTTGTCACTTTTTCTCATTGTATGTAGCTTTCTTTTTTTTTTTTCCCAATGTGTCACTAAACTTGCTAAATTCGTCCATTGTGTGTAGCGGTGACTTGATTCACCTGCTGGAGCAGGTTAACCTAACGGTCGTTAGGTTTATCATTGCACCGTTAGTCCTTTAGACTAACGATCGTTTATCATGACTACATACAATGACAAAAAGTAACAAGTTAGATGACTTTTATAATTTTTAAAATTTATGTACGTTTTTTACACGTTTTTGCACACATTTTTATACACACATTTTTATACACGTTTTTATGCATGTTTTTATACGGATTTTCATACACACATTTGTATACACATTTTTATTCACGTTTTTATACACACGTTTTTTATACACACGTTTTTATGCACGGTTCTACACACGTTTTTATACGTTTTCGCCAGTTTTTTTGCGTTTTCGCCAGTTTTTTTGCGTTTTCGTCCAGTTTTTCGCGTTTTCGTCCGGTTTTTCACGTTTTCGTCCGGCTTTTCACATTTTCATCCAATTTTTTTACGTTTTCGTCTATTTTTTACGTTTTCGTCAGTTTTTTCACGCTTTCGTCTGTTTTTTCACGTTTTTGTCCCTTTTTTTTGCGTTTTCGTCCCGTTTTCGTGTTTTCGTCCATTTTTTCGCGTTTTCGTCCGGCTTTTTACGTTTTCGTCCGATTTTTCAATTTTTCGTCCGTTTTTTCACGTTTTCGTCCATTTTTTACGTCTTCGCCAAATTTTTTATGTTTTCGTCTGTATTTTTATGTTTTCGTCCCTTATTTCACACTTTCTGACAAAAAAGTAAAAAACTGACAAAAACGTAAAAAATATAGACGAAAACGTGAAAAATCTGACGAAAACATGAAAAACCGACGAAACGTAAAAAAACGGACAAAAACGTGAAAAACAAACGAAAACGTGGAAAATCTGACGAAAACGTAAAAAAACGGACGAAAACGTAAAAAAACTGACAAAAGCGTAAAAAAATGACGAAAACGTGAAAAATCTAACGAAAACATAAAAAAGCGGACGAAAACATAAAAAAACCGACGAAAACGTAAAAAAACTGACAAAAGGTAAAAAAAACCCGACGAAAACATAAAAAAACTAACAAAACGTAAAAAAACTGACAAAAACATAAAAACCCGGACGAAAACGTGAAAACCCGGACGAAAACGTAAAAAATCGGACGAAAACGCGAAAAAACGGACGAAAACGCGAAAAAACGGACAAAAACACGAAAAACCGGACGAAAACGTAAAAAAACTGACGAAGACGTAAAAAAACCGACGAAAACGTAAAAAAACCGACGAAACGTAAAAAAAAGACAAAAACGTAAAAATGTGTGTATAAAAAACGTGTGTATAAAAACGTATATAAAAATGTCTGTATAAAGACGTGTGTATAAAAACGTGTGTAAATGTGTGTTTATAAAAACGTGTGTAAAACCGTGCATAAAAATGTGTGTATAAAAAACGTGTGTATAAAAACGTGCATAAAAACGTGTATACAAATGTATGTATGAAAATCCGTATAAAACATGCATAAAAACGTGTATAAAAATGTGTGTATAAAAGCGTGTATAAAAATGTGTGCAAAAACATGTAAAAAACGTACATAAATTTTAAAAATAATAAAAGTCATCTAACTTGTTACTTTTTGTCATTGTATGTAGCCATGATAAACGATCGTTACTCTAAAGGACTAACGGTGCAATGATAAACCTAACGACCGTTAGGTTAACCTGCTCCAGCAGGTGAATCAAGTCACCGCTACACACAATGGACGAATTTAGCAAGTTTAGTGACACATTGGGAAAAAAAAGAGAAAGCTACATACAATGGGAAAAAGTGACAAGTTGCATACATTTTCAGGTAATTTGCCCGTGTTTATATTATTTACTATCCCCATTAAAACATTTGTAAACGTCTTACACTCTCTGTTGCCTTCTTCTTCCATTTTTGGCCCCTCGTCAAGTGGCTCAATTGTCGAGCTTCGGTTATGGATTAACGAGAAAATGCAGATGTACAAGTGTTTTAAAGTTTGAGCTGTGACAAAAGGCATTGCTTTTGATCAGTTATCAACACATTTGAGCAATGAAGACTGCCAAATAATTACTCTATATTTACATTTATATGTATGATGTAGTAACGTAGCTTTCTCCGTATACTATACTGAAGTATTGTTCTCGTAGCTGTTAATGACCGTCGTCTAGTAGTTGAGTCATCTTACTCGATTTCCTTGTGCATTTGTGTGTTTATAAACCAAAATCAAAAAATGTTCCAGAAAACCAAATAAAAGGGCACATAAAGCTATTTTGTTCAAGAAGCCCACCTTATAACAGCGAGAAATCAAGCCATATATAAATATTACTCCCTCCGTCCCAAAATTATTGTCCACTTTTAATTTTCAAAGTCAAGTTGTTTCAACTTTGACCGTAAATATATATTTTTTATTATATAATACTTAATGAAAAATTATACCATTGAAAAGTACACTTAAAACCCAATCCATTTATATATTTTGCATCAAATAATATATAACACCCACAAAAATATTTAAGGTCAAAGTTGAAGAAAAAAGACTAAAAAAGTCAATCATGGACAATAAATTTGGAACGGAGGGAGTATGTGCGTACGCTAAAACATAAATAAGAGCAAGAAACATATCAATTATCAAATGTAAAAAATGTACCTATACAATGATACGAGTATATCTTACAAAAAAAATGATATATCTTATCACTTAAAATGATGTGAATGTTAAAGCAAGGACTTGAACTTGTGACTTAGGTTGGTAGACTCATTCTTTGCCATCACGCTAACATCCAACACCTGGCTAGTATGCCATTATTATAGATTTATTAAAGATGTGAACTTGAAATTCCTTAGATACAAAAGTGTTAGATATAGAATATGGAAATGGGTTCTAAGTCAAATTTCATTGCGTTCAATTATATTGTCTTTTTTCCCCATTAAAGCATGTATATACTTCTTACAATCTCTTTTGCCTTCTTCCTCTTCAATTTTTGGCCCCTCGTCAAGTGGTTCAAATGTCAAGTGTCGATAACGGGTTAACGCAAATCACACCTTTAGAAATGTTTTCTAAGTTAAAGCTTAGTCAAAAGGCAAAACCACTTAACGGTCTTGTATAGCATGGTCCAATATCAACACATACGAGTAGTGAAGAGTGAAGACTGCGATATGATTCAATATCAAGTGGTGGAGTCATCTTAATCTATCTCCTTGTGCAATTTATGTATAATCCCAATATCAAGAATTTAACAAATAAACATCTTTTCAACAAATAGATTTGGATATTGTTTTTTCTTAACTAAATTCTCCATAAAACCAAATAAAAACACATATAGCATGATGAAGTAGTGACATCTCTGAAAGAAAAAGGAAAAAAAAAGTGTTGCTTAAGTGAATGACTATTTAGTTTATTTGATTGATTATTTCTATAAGTGTTGTGGATTCAGCAAAAAACATACAAATGACCAAGAGACATATCAATCAGTGGGTTAACAACGTTATGACTTATTTACGTTTTGTTACATAAAAATTTATTTGATTGATTATTTCTATAAGGTTGTGTGAAAAAGAAAAGAAAGAAATGGCAATGTGATGACTTGAACTTGTGACCTATAGGTTGGTACATTCATCTTTTGCCATCAAAGTACCTTTCATCCTATCTTTAGTATGCCATATTTAATTATTTATTTAATATGTATCTCAGTATGATGTGTCTAGAAGTGGAATCGCTATACATTTTTAAATTTTTATTAGTTACCACAATGCTAGACATAGAATGTGGAAATGGGTTCCAGAGTCAAATTTCGGTGTGTTCCAAGTATATATACCGAGTATATATACATTTCACAATCTCGTCAAGTGGTTCAATAGACAAGTGTCGATGAAGGATTTACACATATTGTATGACGAATACAGTCAAATAATTCGGCGCCTTGCTTTTGATCAGTTATCGGCACATTTGAGGAATGAATACAGCCAAATAATTCTATCTATATATATATATATATATATATATATATATATATATATATATATATATATATATATATATATATATATATATATATATATATATATATATTGATATACGTAGAATGTAATAATGTAGCTTTCTCCATATATTATATTGAAAGATGAAAGATTGTGCTCGTCATATGTTTGTTGATGACCGTCGTCAAGTAGTTGAGTCATCTTAATCGATCTCCTTGTGCATTTGTGTGTTTATAAACCAAAATCAATAAATGTTCCAGAAAATTATAAGAACGAGAAGCCAAGCCATTCCTAATATAGGAAGGAGTAGCTGTCAAAATCAAAAAGTTCAAAAGGTTATCCAAACATGTTTTGTTTTTTTTTTTTTTTTTTTTTTTTTTTTTTTTTTTTTTTTTAACGAAAAAAAAAAAAAAAAAAAAAAAAAAAAAAAAAAAAAAAAAAAAAAAAAAAAAAAAAAAAAAAAAAAACTGGCAAAACACTAAAGAAGCGACTTACAAAATAAAAAGGGGCGGGTTTTTCACTCGATCAGTCCAACTAACATTTAGCTTACATCTATAACTACACCAAGAAAAGGACCGAGCCACTACATCATCGAATAATGTCGCCTTAAGAGGGGAACTCAAACAAAAAATCAGCTTATTACGAAACAAGCCACCATATGGTGTAAAAAACTCCTTCTAGCACCTCCTTGCGAAGACCTTGAAGTTGAATATTTAACAACCAAATCCTCCACTCCTCAAACGAAGAAACCTCCAATAACTGAAAATCCCACCAAGTGAAAGTCTTCCGATAACTATCTCTTGTCATAGAGCATGAAAAGAAAATATGACTTGTGGTTTCAGCAACCTTACCGCAAATCGGGCATAAAATCGACTGAATACTGTGATTTGACTAATTTCCATTTGGGTCGCATTCGATTTATACTTATATTCAGTGTCAATGGTTAATGAGTAAAAACTGAGAGACGTGTTAGTTTCACTATTTTAAGACGTGAATTTGTGGATAAGCCGTGCACGTCGAAATCTCTCGGTGCAATTAACTCGCTACATCTCTAGCAAAAAGGTTATAAATTTACTGGTCCATAGCAAGGATGAATCGAAAGTAGCATAACATTTATCGAAGAAAAAAAAGTGTCTTACTTATATGTGAATGGCTGTATGATTTATTGATTTGTTACGTCTATAAGTGATGTGCATACACAAAAGACAAAGAAACCATATCAATGTTTTAATAACGTTATGACTTATTTATACATTGTTACAGAAAATTAATAAATCGCTTCAGGTTATTGAGCATGTTGATACAAAACCTATTCTTTGTGTAAAACAAAAAAAGTCATCAAGTCCTAGGATGACTCGAACTTGTGACCAATAAATTAGTAAGTTCATTCCTAGCCATCAGAGCAACCTATAACTTGTTACTAAAGAGCCATTTATTTGTATTTATCTAGGTGTAAATGTGAAATCGCTAGACACGTTTATGTTTTTATAAGATGGAAATGAGTTTCGAGCCAAATTTAGTTGTGTTCCAAAGTATGTTATCTATTGTCCCCATTAAAATATGTAACACTTCTTACAATCTCTTTTGTGGTCTTCTTCTTCTTCTTTCATTTTTGGCCCTTTAAAGTGGTTCAACTTTCGAGTCTCGAATGAGGATTAACGAGATCATGAACATCTAGAAATGTAATAAAATTTGAGCTCAGGCAAAAGGCAAAATGGCTTCTCGATCTCCTATAACGTGGTCAATTGGTCAAATGCCTTGCTTTTGATCAGTTATCGACACATTTGAGCAATGAAGACTGCCAAATGATTCTAACGGCATATATGTATAATGTAATAACGTAGTTTTCTCCATATACTATATTGAAGTATGGTGCTAGTAGCTGTTAATGACTGTCGTCAAGCAGTTGAGTCATCTTACTCGATCTCCTTGTGCAGTTGTGTATTTATAAACCAAAATAAAAAAAATGTTCCAGAAAACCAAATAAAAGGACACATAAAGCTAATTTGTTCAAGAAGCCCGACTTATAACAGCGAGAAACCAAGCCATATAAATATTATGTGTGTACGCTAAAACATAAATAAGAGCAAGAAACATATCAAATATAAAAAATGTATCTAAAAAATGATACGAGTATATCTTATAATAAAAAAAATGATATATCTTATCATTATGATATATTTTATCACAAAAAAAATGATGACAGATTGAAAGCCATCAAATATGATCTGTTTAATATAGCTTTGATCAAAGATAGACCAGGTAGATGTACATCGAAAAATCTTTTCGTTGTGTAAAAAATGCATAAATTTATGCGATGACTTGAACTTGTGACCTATAGGTTGGTAGACTCATTCTTTGTCATCACACTAACTTTCAACACCTTGTCTAGTATGCCATTTTTATACATTTATTAGAGATGTGAATGTGAAATTCCTTAGTTACAAAAATGTTAGATACAGAATATGGAAATGGGTTCTAAAGTCAAATTTCATTGTGTTCAAGTATGTTGTCTATTTTCCCCATTAAAGCATGTATATACTTTTTAATTACAATCTCTTTTGCCTTCTTCCTCTTCAATTTTTGGCCCCTCGTCAAGTGGTTCAAATGTCAAGTGTCGATAAAGGGTTAACGCAAACCATACCTTTAGAAATGTTTTATAGGTTAAAGCTTAGTCGAAAGGTAAAACTGCTCTCAACCTTGTATAGCATGGTCTGATATCAACACATACAAGTAGTGACGACTGCCGTATGATTCCATATTAATCTATCTCCTTGTGCAAACGTGTTTATGTACATAGCCCCATATCAAGAATTTAACAAATAAACATGTTTTCAACAAATAGATTTGGATAATTTTTTCTTAACTAAATTCTACATAAAACCAAATAAAGACACATATAGCATGATGAAATAGCGACATCTTTTAAAGAAAGAAAAAAAAATGTGATGCTTATGTGAATGACTATTTAAATTTATTTGATTGATTATTTCTATAAGTGATGTGCATTCGATAAAAAAAAAAAAAAAAAAAAAAAAAAAAAAAAAAAAAAAAAAAAAAAAAAAAAAAAAAAAA
>LBNU01017558.1:54661-79571 GCA_014162995.1 Artemisia annua
AAAAAAAAAAAAAAAAAAAAAAAAAAAAAAAAAAAAAAAAAAAAAAAAGGGACAAAAACGTAAAAAAAACAAGACAAAAACGTATTAAAAAACGGAACTTACAAACGTATTAAAAAAAAATTGCACCGTTCGTCCTTTTGGTTTGCGAAATGACTAGTATACAGATAAAAAACGGTTAAGAATGGATAACAACGTAAAAAAATGGAGGAAAACGTAAAAAAACGGATGAAAACGTTAAGAAAAAAAAAAAAAAAAAAGGAAAAAAACGAAAAAAAAAAAAAGACGAAAACGTATTAAAAAACGGAACTTACAAACGTATTAAAAAAATTGCACCGTTCGTCCTTTTGGTTTGCGAAATGACTAGTATACCCTCATGGGACTTCAGGTGTAACAACACTTAACAAGCATTAATTGGGGGAGGGACTAACGGCGCCAAACGTTTGCCCGTTAAGAACGAACAGTGCAGTTTTTTTGGTCAAGGGACTAACGACGCCAGTCAACGCAAACCACAAAGACGAACAGTGTAATTTACTCAATCTTTTATAAAAAACAAAAACCAACTTATGTTTACTTTTTTTACCAACGATGATACTACTTTAATTTTTTAACCTTTGTTTTATTTTGAATGATATAAAAAAAATTAATTATCAACTGAGAAATAATCTAACTGAGTAACAATATTCGTAAATAACAAAATGTGATAAATTATTTAACATATATAATTTTCCAATCATGTCTTACAAGATTTTCTCAAAAACAATTAACGAAAAAATTAGAGAAAAAGGATTTACTTACAGATCTGAATCGACCATCATATCATAGATAACTAAACAATTTCGAAGCAAAGAATCAAAGAACCAATAACAAATTAAAATTGATTAATCGAATTAAACCTCATACGAACTTTGTAGATCTTGGATTGAGATGACGATCCAAAAAGATTGGTGATGTTTATTTAATTTCTTCTGGCCGAACAATTGTTCTAGAGAGATAGGCAGCATATAGGTAGGTTTATAGGTGGTGGATCTAACTTTTTTTGGTGTAGTTACAAAATAGAAGTGAGTGATGAATCGTGTGATTACAAGATGTGTTTAATGTGAGAGAGAGATAATAGTACCAATAATCTATATCTATATTACTTATGAATGACTCTCTCTCCAAAAAATTAAGATGTACAAAATAGGATGCAAGGTTTACAATACTTTAAAGCAACGAATTTTCATAATTACAACAAGCAAAGCATTGTGTACAACAAAAACAAGCATGAATCAAAATTCAGACCAAAATCCTTAGAATTAACATTAATAGCATTAAAAACACCCCTACACCCAATATTACAATCATTTAAACACAATGTACAACTATCCATTAAAACCAATTCTACATTAATAATCAAATATTCTGACAAACAGTTGCTATGTATTTTATATTAGTAATCAACGGCGGGTACAATTAAAATCTTTTGCTTCTTCCAAAACCACCACGCCAAATCCAACCTAAACAAGATTCGTTACCAAGATCTCAGTTTTTTTATTTTCTTTCGAACATCTTTCCAGGAAAACCATTGGAAAACACAAAAGAACACCTCATCAACACACAAAAATCTGTCCCATCTTACGTAATCCAACAACAAACAACCAGCTACAACACTAACCTAATCCATCTCCAAACAACCAAAACAAGACTCGAATGAGTTAACAAAAATATACCAAAGATCTCAGATTGTTCAACTTTGTTACAAATCTTTCAAAGATTTTTTTTAGTTTGAACACATATCAATCATAGATCTTGACACAACAAACGAAAATCAAAACACATAACACCTACCCGAGACCTTATTTCCTAAACGAAAATCATAGATCTTGAAGCGAAAAATATTGGTTCTTCTTTCGTGATGAAAGGACGAACCTTTAGATTGTGTTGCTGAGAAGAAAACAAAATGATAGAAGCGTTTTATGTTTATGATTGTGGCTGCGAGGTGAATGAGAAAAAAAATAGGGAGGCTGCCTTAGATTTTGATTATGGTTGGTTTGTGAGTGATTTTAGGGATTGCATATATTTAGGTTTTTCTGATTTAGCATTAATGGGCTGGATATGTTAGGGGTTGACCGAATGTTAAACTTAATTCATGGGCTAAAGTTTAGTTATTGATTAAGTGAGAGCCAAATATTTTGTTCGTTCACATAAATATATAGATTGTCATTTGTGAATGTGTGATTGTATTTGACAAAAGTTTGGTTATCTTATGGCCTTATGAACTCATATGTTGGGCCTTTGTATTTTTATTATCAAATGTTTTTATTGTTTTACACTTGCCGAATCTAATTGCGTTTTAAGCCAAATGTTTTTATACCATATAGTATAAAATTAAACTTATCACATCATGTCATATCTAATTGCCACATAAGTCGATATTAACAACATTGATTTGCTACCGTCATAATACTTTCGACTACACCTTTTATGTTAGCTCTATATTGCGCCTGCCACTCTAATATTTTCATAAGAAATAATTTCAATTGCTTAAAATTATTTTGATATACAATTTTCTCCATACGTATAGTTGATGTCACGAATAACATATAATAAGAAACAATGTTTGCCGGAAATTTTAATTACAGGGTATCCGCCACTGCATCGCGCGGGTACCCTGCTAGTACCTTTTTACCATTTTGTTTAGTTGAAAATGAAACCCTCATTTATTGTTTAATTGCAATTTTGTCACTTTTAATTCTAACCTTTGATCAAATCATTCAATGGCCTAGATTCATTTTAATGGTACTGTAAAGTACTGTATATAAAAATGGTACTGCATGAAATACATCACTGGACACTTTTGCTAGTGGTTATAGTTGCATTTCTTAGTGCAACAAGCAAGTCGGTTAACGTAATGTTACATTTAGTGTCATATAAAATGATAACACGTTGAAAGTCGTCAAATATTCCAATTTAATATAGCTACAATTAGCATTGATTTACAGAATAATACGTGATCATAAGGCCTTATTTAAAATCTTTGCATTAGTTTTTAAGAAGGTTCGAGACACATTAAGACAACAGGTGATGCACACCTTTTTGTTGTGTAAAAAAAATGAAAGATACCATTACGACTCGAACTTGTGACCTCTAGGTTGGCAGGTTCATTCTTTGCCATTAAAGTAACTTCCATCCTATCTTTAGTATGCCATATTTAGAGTAAATTACATCGTTCGTCCCCGTGGTTTGCTCCAAATCACTACTGTAGTCCCTGATCTTTTTTTCTTGCTTTTTCCATCCTTATGGTTTACATATTGCACGCTGTCAGTCCTTATCACTAACTGTCGTTATCTTCTCCGTTAGTTCCCAATCGTCAAGTGGCAACGTTAGTCCATTAACCAAACGATCGTTCGCATTGTTAGTCCTTGATACTAACGACCGTTTATAATTAACTCAAATTTGGTTTTTATTGTTTTGGCCCGTTTTCTTACGTTTTCGCCAGTTTTCATGCGTTTTCTTACGTTTTCCTTCGTTTTTATGCATTTTTGTTCGTTTTAATAAGTTCTCGTCTGTTTTTCATACGGTTTTATCCGTTTTTATACGTTTTTGTCTGTTTTATATGTTTTCCTCCTATTTTTATGCTTTTGTCCGTTTTTCTTACATTTTCATCAGGTTCTATACGTTTTCATCTATTTTTATACGTTTTTATCCATTTATATACGTTTTCGCTCGTTTTCTTATCTTTTTACCAGTTTTTATACGTTTTCATCCATTTATATACGTTTTCGTCTGTTTTATATGATTTTCTTGCATTTTTATTCGTTTTTATACGTTTCTATTTGCTTGATACGTTTTATACATTTTCGCTTGTTTTATTACGTTTTATTACGGATGAAAGTGTATAAAAACATATGAAAACGGATAAAAAGTAGATAAAACATATGAAAACGCAAGAAAAATGTATAAGAAAGACGAAAACGATTATAAACAGACAAAAACGTATAAAATGTAAGAAAATGTAAGAAAATGGGTGAAAACGTAAAAAAAACGTATAAAACGGATGAAAACATATAAAAACGGATGACAACGTAAGAAAACGAACAAAAGCGTAAAGAACGTATAAAACAGACAAAAATGTATAAAAACGGATAAAACCGTATGACAACGTATAAAATGGATAAAAACGTATGAAAACGTAAGACAACAGACAAAAACCTATAAAGACAGACGAAAACGTATAAAAACATAAGAAAACGCATGAAAACGAGCAAAAAACCGACAAAAACGTATAAAACTGTATGACAACGTATAAAAACAAATAAAAACGTAAGAATAACATAAAAAGACGTATAAAGACGGACGAAAATATATAAAAACAGACGAAAACATATAAAAACGGACGAAAACTAAGAAAACGCATGAAAACGGGCGAAACGATAAAAACTACGTAGATTTTTATTTTTTTATTATTTTTATTTTTTATTTCTTTTTAAAAAAAAACCAAAATTTGAGTTAATTAGAAACTGTCATTAGTATAAAGGACTAACATTGCAAACGATCGTTTGGTTAATGGACTAACGTTGCTACTTGACGATTGGGAGCTAACGGAGAAGATAACGACCGTTAGCGATAAGGACTGACAGCGTGCAATACGTAAACCATAAGGAGCAAAAAAGCAATAAAAAACTGTGACAACCCGCAAATTTCGGATTTTGATATACTGCTCGATATATAAGCCTATCTGCAGTCCCTAAGTCATTGATATGTGGTCTTGAATATTTTACGCGAGATTTGACTCCAAATGAATAAAGCACGAATATTATTTATTTCGGATGACGAGAATTAAGGATATGAGTATTTATAATCGACGTTTATGTAAAAACGTAACTAAAGCATATGAGAATACTTTCGGGTGCTCGGGAAATAATTATAACACGGTTTATTGGTCTCGTTCGTGTATCGTTAAAAAATATAAAAGAATTGGCAAGATTAGTCCTTGAGGGAGCATTAGGGTTTGATAGTAGTCCCCATACATCACCCTCACCCTATATATACTACTATTATATATTTTTAGGGTTTCATTATCTTCTTCCCTTCTCTCTCTTTTCCCAGCCGACAACCCCACACCCACCTCTCCTCCATGTTTATCCGACCAATAATCCGGCCATAGCACCACCACCGCCGCGAGTGGTGCTACACCGCCACCACCATTCTTCATATTTTCGTACCCTCTTTCTTTTGAGCTATTATACGCGCCATTTGAGCCGCTATAACATCTCTTTCATTCGAGTATAATTCTCGAATCCATCATCACTTCTCACCTTTTTCGTGCCCCTTGATTACTGGACACGAAGGTGGCTTCCACTCGACATTCTTGGGGTGTTTTACCTCGATTCGATCCAAAACCCACGGGTTTTGAGGGTCTGGTATATGATAACGAAGTAAACTAATGATAACGAGATTAAAAGGGTTGTTTGGTATCATTTCTGGTCCTCGTGCTCGGGTGTTGTTCGAGGTGGTGCCGTGAATTTTAGACTCACGACCGAGGTTCTTGTTTATTTGTTTTGACTTCCTGGTGGTCCGAGTTGTACTCGGGGAAGACACCACTATCTCTCTACACTCCACGTCCCTCTCGTCTTTTGATTTCATTATGGTAAATCGCGAAACCCATTTCGTTATTCTTTTTATTTATCTCCGAATTATAGTGTTGGTGTTAGTTTTCGTGGATCTAAAATGGATAACGAGTTATATATATTTTTGTGGATTTAAAAATGTATTTAAGCAAGTTATAATAATGGTTTCGTGTGGTAAGTTAACTGAAAATGGTGTTTGATTGTGTGTTAAGATGTGAGTCGAGTAGGACTCTCAAGGGTGTCGGATTTCTTATTTGTTTTTGGTCTCGACTACAAGTAAAGAGAAACCAGAAGGGCATTTATTTTCAGCTTATGTTCATTTGGTGGTTTGGTTATATTTGCTTGTGGAGTGTTTGTGTATGTCGTGGTCTCTGTGTGCAACCAACCATGTAGGGTGCGTTGCTGTTGTTTGTGGGTTCGCTTAAAATAACGAGACCCAAGAGGATGCTCGTTTGCGTCTTAATTTTCGGTTCATTAGTGTCAAACTACAAGAATTGGGGTTGCTTGTTGTGTGACGAGTACTTGTTTGGTCTCTAGATTTGTCAGCTTTTATAGTTATAAGCTGTGAGTTGTTTAACTTGTTGTCGTGATGTCTTGGTTCAGTAGTTGACTCACATGTCACAGGTTTACTTGTTAATTTAATTTATAGCCTAATCGTTATTTGGGTGCGTCTAAATGGTATGGGCTTAAAACATTTAATATAAGATACATTTGGTTTAAGGTACTAGGAGTGTGTTTGTTTATAAAATAAATAGAGTGGTGGAATTGTTATAAAATGAGTACAAATTGGTTTATAAAATTTGAGACTTTGATAATCGGTATCGGGCATTACTAGTATTTAACGGATTAAATATTTTGGATTGTGAATTAATAACATTGGGCATATATCGGACTTGAAATAATTGGACACTTGGACTTGTATTGATATCGTTGGACATTACGGACTTATTGGACTAGTAACGAGTACAATATATTAGACTCACGATGACTTTAATATATTTGATTCGTGATGGATTTACAATAAGGAAATGATGTTCAAACAACAACGGTTACACTTTATTAGTTTTCCATTAACTTGTTGGGAAACATTGTGTGAGAAAATGGATATAATTTAGTCACGTTGACTTGGAAAGGTTATATAAATAGATGCGTCATGCCAAAATTTATAAACTTTTCTAAACTTACATTTTATTTCTAAATCTTTTAAGATTTCTTTTATAAAACCCGACAAAGAATTTAAATTGTATAGTTTTATTTAAATCCTTAAAACCTTTCGTATTTGAATTAATAACTTGTGATTTCCTTATAAAACAAGTACATTTTATATAAACCATTTGGGGTTATGGGGTAAACGCCGAAACTTATCTATTTTGAATTACATGGTTAATCGTCGTCATTTTCTAGATTTTCATTGATTAACTTGAGTTTTAGTTAATATCTATCAATTATGTCGATGGTTATTCCTCTTGGCGTGAGTTGTACGTTGAAGTAATTATCATCTTGGTATGAGTTGTATTTTGAGTCTAAGTCTTCTTACCACACCACACGAAACATAAAGCTTTCTTACGAAACATTGATACTTAACTTTTTATAAGTAATGATTTGAGTAATCCACGAAAACTATGACACATCGTCTTTTATAGACTTTATTATTGTACGAACTATATTTTGAGATTATCGTATGCGTATTAGGAAGTACTCTCGTGTTCGTACTACTTGGTGCCGTCGTGCCCATCTTTTGGATATCGTTGCGATTAGCTTTTGATGCCAAGTTGTGTCGATTGTGATTCTTGCATTGCTGTGGCTAAGGTGAGTTCATAGCCCCCTTCTTTTAAATAAGTTTTCATAACTATTTTGGGGGAGAATACATGCTCTTTTACTAAATGCAATGATTGCTTACTTGAGTACGTGAACGATTTGATTAAGTTTGAATGATTGAATGATTGATTGATTGATTGATTGATGATTGATTGAGTAATTTATCGAAGTATTTGAATTAAGTATTTGAAGGCATTATGTGCTTGCCTGTTTATATGAGAGCTTTCTAGCTCAAACTGTTTTACTTGGACCTGCTACTGTTTCGTTTTGCTATTGTGTGGACTAGTTTTAGGGTAGACGGAGGTAGTCGTTGACCTAGAGCTAGGGCATTTGACCCTAGTTTGGAATAGACGCTATCGCGGCCTAGATTTGGGGCAGTCTTGGGTGTTTCCTTGCTGTAGCCTGACTAGTGACCGCTGAATTCATCTTTCCTAAGATGATAAACGATTGATTGATTGAGATTGAGATTGTGATTGTGATTGTGAGTCTACACCTACTCTAGTTACACATAGCACTAAAACCTTTCAGGTCCCAAACTGTTTTTGTAACTTAAACTCTATGGACTCACCAGCGTAAGCTGACCTTTAGCGTGTATTCTCAGGTTTAAGGCGTTAGCTCACTATTTGAAGGCGCTTGGCAAAGGGCATGGTCATAGGCGACTCTGATGAACATTTGGGACTACTACCACAATTATTTTATGGGCCTATTTCCGCACTAATTTTATATCATGTAAACTTTATGTCTTACATGACAACTTTTATTCTATATTAATGAAATAAAAACCATTCTTTGTGCCTTGTGTTATGATGCCAATTTAGTAGCACCCCAATGCATGTATGCTTCCGCTAGACCCGAATTTTGGGGGTGTTACAAAAAAGATCAAGGACTACGATAGTGATTTAGAGCAAACCACAGGGACGAACGGTGTAATTTACTCGCCATATTTATTTATTTATTCTATATGTGTCTGAATGTGTAAACTTTTATAAAAGTTACCAGAATGCTAGACATATTGGAATTTGATTAATAGACCTAACGAGCGGGGATGCCCGCGCGATGCTGCAGGTGTGTTTTGCAACAGTATATTTGTACATTCTATATTTTCTTGTTTTTTTGATGATCAAAGTTTTATGACCGGTATATGTAACGAAACCATTCATTCGGTTTTCTGCTATCAAGTAAAAGTAAGTAAATCTAAACGACGTTTACAATGAAACCCTTACACATACAGCTTTGCTTTCCCAATCGATCTAAAGGCGATCAAAGGTGCAATAATCAACTTACCATGCCACTTAAAATTACTTTAAAGGATAAAAAGTGTCAGAATACATCCAAGTAAAAATGAAACCGATACAGCATTATTGACATGTTGCTAAAGTAACCAACAAATTTCTTTATAACACTTTGACAATCAGACAGTTATGTTAATCATGTTTTCTGAAACCCGTTGTTGCATTTTTATGTATCCATTTTCTCCCCATTCAGGTCCCCATAACCTGCAACATTCATTACGTTTTTACTTAAAGTGATATCAAGAAGGTATACGGGAAAAACGAAAAGGAAAAGGCATTCATTTTTTCGTTAATGCCTTGGATATAGTCTTTAACGTTGTTAGTTACTTTTACTTGATACCTAATGGGGCACATCTGGAATCCGTATGTAGTCTATGTAGGCTAAAAAGCCATCAAGAAATCCTCATCCACCACATATTTGAATCACCAATTTGCTAGCTAAAATAAGGAGCCTTAGACAACCTAAATGAAATTCGTAAAAACAGGAAGGAATGCCACTAACGTTGTGGCGGCGAGGCCGATGGTCCATCATCCACTGTTGGATTCCAGTTCTGCAAACCATGTGGCCCTACAATGATGACATAAAATGGTTAACAAACTAATAATTGAGGTTGGAAAAAAAATTTAGAACTGAAATCTATTAACATGTGTACATACCTGCAAGCGTCTCATTGAACCTCCTTTTGCTAGCATTGTATGAGTGCAGGTTAGTGGCTGTTTTCGGTAAATTGCAGCCATCACACAACTGAACAGGCAAATATATGAAAAGTATGGGAAAGTGCAGGTGTGTAACACTATAGCACCTGACGTTAGACTGGGGTTGGTATGCGCCTTGTTGTAGGGTGTAGGTCTGGAACCACCATAATGAGCAACTGCAATTGAAGTGTCCAGAATAAGGTAAATCAAAACACCGAAATGTAATAGTAAATAACAATAATAACAAATATAATATAAGTTTAACCTTAGTTGCACATGTCTTTCATCTGTACCAGAAAACCACATGAATGGTTTCGTTACATATACCAGTCATAAAACTTTGATCATAAAAAAACCAAGAAAAAGTATCTTCGGTTAAATCATGTTCTTTTTTCAAATTTGAATGTAGCCGTGATGACTCCTTAACAGCTATAACCTGAATAAGGCAAAAACTCATTTTAATAAGCTAATCTAAACATCCTTTTACACAACTTATTAATTTTTTTAACAATGTGTTTATAAAGTAGTAACATATTGAACATAATAGCTAAAAACAAATGAAATCTATATTGGTATAACATCAGAAAACAAAGTTCATATATTAATAACTCTAGTTTTAAAGTAAAGTAGGAACAATAGGCAGATTAAAGTAGCTGTAACGAACCTACTTCTGAATGCAACAACTGAACCAACCACTGAACAAATCCATTCAAAGTAACAAAGACAATACTGAACAATAAAAGATTACTTGATTGCGTATCAAAAAAGGCCATAGCTAATCCTGTCAAAATTCTTTTGTTTTAAAAAAGGCCAAAGCTTAAAATGAATATTTTTTTTTGGCACAATTAGCTTAATATACCCAAAACAAACTCATAAATCCTAAAAGCAAGACACACACATATGGGATGTTTGCTTAAGTTTATATGTGGCTTATGAGCTTATTTATGTTTCGGCTTATATTTCATAAGGCTCAAATTTGCGGCTTATTTTGAGACTTGTGGACTTATATAAGTTTATTACAATATGATAAACTTATATAAGCCCATAAGTCTCATAATAAGCTGGAAAATTGGTCTTATGTAATAATATAAGCCAAAGTCAAATAAGCTTATAAGCTCACATATAACCTTAAACAAACACCCCTATAATATCAACTACGAATTAATGTTAACCTTAATTTGGAGGACAAAACGAAATAAGAGCTCTTATCTTTTAGCTACAATTAGGTTGATAAAACAATGAAATACTAAAACCAACACATACGCATTATACAAAACAACAAACCCAACCGTAAATCAATAATCGTCTACTGCAAATACACTGTGACAGCAGAACAGAAACAGTTAGAGCATTTATCTTTTTACTCATCAGAATAATAAAGTAATTAAAATATAGATGTAAAGTGTCATTCGTCTCTCTTTCCTGTTAACGGGTAGGTTCGAATTGTGTTGTATCTTTAGCATGTCAAATATAGAATGGTAGCTAATAAAGGAACCATTTCACATTTATTAAGAAGAAACTGTTACTCACATTCAGAATCAATGTCAATCGATCCTGCAAGGCCAGTTTCCATAGCACGGGTCAGCAAAGGACTATAGGAATAGCGTTGTTCCAGATCGCTATTAACACTCTCTTGTCGCATTTTTTTTCCTCTTGGACTGTAAACAAAACGTACGCCTGAATTTAATAGTTTTTATAACCAAAACAACGATTAAGCATAAGGGTAACCTATAAAAACATATTTTCAAATCAGTACGATGTAATAGGAAAGAACTATTATTCACCTTGTAGTTCTTTCTTAATACTCTAAATCGAACATATGTTCATCTTCTTTTCTTCAACATGAATCATACATTGTTATAAATTTCTCATATGTAGAGCTTAAATTGACAGCTATATCAAGGTTCAAAACCTTGTTATTTTGATATTTTCCACACGCACACTATTACCCAAATTAAACCCCCACTATCTGAACCCACCCTGTGAACACAACCTCCCTGAACACGTCCCCTGAACACACTTCCTCAACACACCCAATGAATTTACACACTTGAGAGAATCGTATGTTCCATTTACTAAATGCATATCTGACATT
The DNA here is from genome assembly GCA_014162995.1 of Artemisia annua. Classification (NCBI taxonomy): domain Eukaryota; kingdom Viridiplantae; phylum Streptophyta; class Magnoliopsida; order Asterales; family Asteraceae; genus Artemisia; species Artemisia annua. Next base: position 66,172 of record LBNU01017558.1, read on the forward strand.
CTAAATTTCATATTACCAAGTCTTTATTTTATAGTTTTAACCTTTTTTTTAAATATTTTTTAATACAAATTTTCAGTAACCAATTATTTTTTTGACTCTTACCACATCTTTTATAAAAATAAAACGTTGAAACATCATTCCTAGAAGCACTTATTTTTAAACAGGCAGAAGAATAACCAATCCCAAACACCCCATACTAATTAAACACGTTATTATTCGTTTAAGAAAACATTCTAAAAGATAGAGAATGATGACTACCTTTAACGATAGTGAAATATGAGGCACCATATCAGGTGCACCAAGTGACTATTTCAAGAACTTCTATTTTAGATAAAGAGACACTTTTCATAGCCATTACAACCCAAAAGCATTCTCACTGCGACCTTTGTTATCCGAGGACCTATATCACCTGCATTAAAAATCTATTTCAGCCTCGTACTTGTAAACTGACTTAAAAGTATCATGTTGAATTGTTATTTTATATGTTAATCTTAAACAATATAAATGGTAATCTTTAACATACCTTTTTCGACCCAAAATCTCTTGTTGCCCTCCTACAAACTGCACCTTCGTGCTAAAGCCAATACATGCACAAATAATTAAAAATGCTACCAAATTGTTTTCTACTTCCATCGATCCATAGTGTCCTACGAAATGGTTGCAAGATACAAAGTAAATCAATATGATTACACATATTGAAGTGCGTAATTTTTTTCTTAAGCTAAAACCACAATTTGCAAATAGAAGTGTTGTGGTACATGAAATTCAAACGACTAATCAAAACTTAATGGCAATTGTGCGGTTGCCTATTGCCACTTAAGCAGCTTATCAAAACTTAATAAACTTAGAAATAATCGTATTGCCAACTTACATTTGCAATCCTAAAACAATCTAAAAAAACTTATGTACCCTATGAAAACACAATCACCATATAACCAACTTTAACAAACAATCCCAAACACCCCATATCATTTTACTATCCCAAATTTTAGCGACAAAAGTAGTTTACTTGATTACCTCTATAGTTCTATTTCCAATTGTGAAGAACCATAAGAAACAGAGTAATCTGACATTGTCTTTAAGAAAGGTAATTTACTTCTATTTTCAAATAAATTTAACAACTAATAATCATATAACCATAATATCAACAAAAAAACACCAACTATACCAATCACCAACTATACCAATCTATATCAAACTTCCTGAAATTTCTAAGAAAATCTGGATATTACATCAGACTTTGCAGCATATAATATAAAAGGAAACTATATTACACTAATAAAAACTCACCCAAATCCACAGGCTGAAGCGCCTGTAGCTTATCCTCCACATCAAACCTATTCACCCTCGTAGCTCCAAATCTCAAACAAATTCACATATGCAAAATCAAAACCCTACAAATCCAAAAGTTTCAATCTTTAATATAAAAGCTCTAAAGGGTGTAAATTTTTTTAAACTAAAATAATTAAATAATCATTAAAACTTAAAAAACATATGATTAGACTTACTATTGGTGGCTGCAATGAAGACGACGGTGCAAGGCTCGCCAGAAAACGGAAAGACACGCCGGCGTTTTTGTGAGGTTCATCGAAGCATATATTCATTTGCGTAAAAAAAATCAAGAAATTGCAGTTTTGGCCAAAGGGTGTATTATTTTTTTTTCAGTGCTTTGGTGGGAAGAAGATTCAGCAGATGGAGGGGAGGTTGGATTTATCAGAGGTGAGAAGCTGGGATTTATCAGATATAAATGGGGAAGAAGTTTCTAGGATTGTGTAGATGGGGAAAATATGAAAGGGGGAAAACGGAACGGGAAAAGACGAAGATTAATAGTGTTAAACAGTGGTTCAAACAGTGGTTTTACGGGGTTTTAGCCAATAGGAATGCGAGAATGGGAATTTTGGGTTTTAGTATATAATACATGGCTTAATCATAGATCTAATGCTTAAAATACTTGTATTTAAAATATTTGCTTTAGTTCTTTAAAACTTGAAAGGAGTGAACCGCACATCAAAGATAGAGGCAGGGCTGGCATAAGAAGTCACACGAACCTCTTAAGACACGAACATGTTAAGACACGAACCTGTTAAGGTCAAACACGAACACGACCTATTAACTAATCGTGCCTAAATTTTTCTAAAACACGAACACGACACGAAAATTAACAGGTGCACCAGTTAAGACCTGTTAAAAAACCTGTTAACATGCATATTATAAAAGTCTTGACTAAAACTTTTAAAAAAATCCTTAACAATACAAAAGCTTTTACAAATCTTAACTAATACATAATGATAATAATCCTTAACATTACAAAAGTTCATAAAACTCTTAATTAATACAAATATATATCAGTCGATTGGTTTGGGTGATTGACTGATTGGGTTGGGTCTGTACGATGAGAGATGAGAGGGAATGGGGAGGGGCGCCGGTAGTGAGTGGATTTTAGGATAGGATAAAACAGATTTAGGATTTTAGGGTTTGTAATTTTAAGGATTATATATATATATATATATTATAATATTAACAGGTCCAACCTGTTAAGACACGAAACCTGTTAAGGTCAAACACGAAACCTGTTAAGAACAGGTCGTGTCGTATCGTGTTAACAGGTTTCGCGTCAAAATTGCAAGCTCTAGATAGAGCAGGTTGATGTACACCGAAAATCATTTCGTTGTGTAAAAAGTGTCAAAGTTTTTATGGGGATTTGAACTTGTGACCAAAAGGTTGGTAGACTCATTCTTGGCCATCACACTAACTTTCAACACCTATCTGATATGCCATTCTTATACATTTATTAGAGATGTGAATGTGATTCCTTAGTTACAAAAATGTTTGATATATATGAAAATGGGTTCTAAGTCAAATTTCATTGTGTTCAAGTATATTATCTATTTTCCCATTAATAAAAACACATGTAGTATGACGAAATAGTGACATCTCTGAATAAAANTATTTAATTTATTTGATTGATTATTTCTATAAGTGATGTGCATTCGATAAGAAAACATACAAACGACCAAGAGACATATCGATCAGTACGTGGGTTAATAACGTTATGACTTATTTATATTTTGTTACGTAAGTTATTAATATCAGTTTGGACACTTTTGCTAGTGGTTATAGTTGCATTTTATAGTGCAACAAGCAAGTCGGTTAAGGTAATGTTACATGGAGTGTCATATAAAAATGATAACATGTCGAAAGTCGTCAAATATTTCAATCTAATATAGCTACAATCAACATTGCGCCTTATTTAAAAATTTTGCTTTAGTTTTTTAGAAGGTTTAAGACACCTTAAAACAGCAGGTGATGCACACCTTTTTGTTGTGTAGAAAAAGATGGAAATTATGCGACATAATGACTTGAACATGTGACCCATAGGTTGGTAAATTCATTCTTTGCTATCAAGGTATAACCTCCATCCTATCTTTAGTATGCCAAATTCATTTATTTATCATGTATGTGTCTGAATGTGGAATCGGTATACATATTTAAATTTTTGTAACTTGCCAGAATGCTAGACATAAAATGTGGAAATGGGTTCTAGAGTCAAATTTCGTTGTGTTCCAAGTATGTATATTATCTTTTGTCCCCATAAACACATGGTATACATTTCACAATCTCTTATGCCTTATTCTTCCATTTTGAAACCTCGTCGAGTGGTTCAATTGTCAAGTGTCGACGAAGGATTTACAAAAATATGCACCTTTGGAAATGTGTTTTAACTTAGAGTTGAGTTACAAGGCAAAACCGCTTCTAGATCTCCTATAGCATGGTCCAATGCCTTGCTTTTGATCAGTTATCGACACATTTGAGCAATGATGACTGCTAGATAATTCTGTCTACATATATTGATGTATGTATAATGTAATAATGTAGTTTTCTCCATATATTATATTGAAAGATGAAAGATTGTGCTTGTAAATGTTAGCTAATGACCGTCGTCAAGTAGTTGAGTCATCTTAATCGATCTCCTTGTGCATTTGTATGTTTATAAGCCAAAATCAACAAATGTTCCAGAAAACCAAAAAAGCACACATATTGGTATAATTATTAATGTCACATAAAGCTATTTGTTCTAGTATTTCGACTGAAAACAACGAGAAGCCCAACCATTTAGAAATATTGATGTTGATGATACATTGACAAACGTACTATCAAATAACCAACAACCTTGAATTATGTACATCACATTCTTATATACGAAGAAGTAGTTGTCAAATCAAAAAGTTCAAAAGGATATCCAAGGATATGTAATTTGACAAGTATTCATTTGTACGATATCTTGAATTAACAAAAAAGAGAGAGAGAAAAAAAATAATAAATTAAAAAAATAATAATAATAATAATAAGACACATTTTGTTAGTAAATAATTTCCTTTAATTATATCAACTTCTAATTGGCATTTATTTCTTTCAAACAATATATTTGGGTCAATACTAACTAAGCCCAAATGTTAAAGCTGGCATAAGTCTGCATAAAGTGAATAAACGTTGACGACCATAATAAGCCTAGTGCTAGGCCCAAAGCATTTAAACGAAATACTTCTATTCAGTGTCGATGGTTAAAGAGTAAAGACTGAAAGACATGTTAGTTCACTATTTTAACAAAGAAAGACGTGAATTTGTGGATAAGCTGTGCACGTCGAAATCTCTCGGTGCAATTAACTCGCTACATCTATAGCAAAAACGTTATAAATTTACTGGGTCCATAGCAAGGTTGAATCGAAAGTAGCAGCATTTATGGAAGAAAAAAAAGTGTCTTACTTATGTGAATGCTTGTATGATTTATTGATTGGGTCTATAGGTGATGTGTATACATAAAAAAGCACAAACGACCATGAAACATATCAATGTTTTAATAACGTTATGACTTATTTATATATTGTTACAGAAAATGAATAAATCACTTCAGGTTATCGAGTAGGTTAATACAAATCTATTCTTTGTGTAAAACAAAAAATAATATAGATGATACTAATGACTCGAACTTGTGACCAATAGATTAGTAAATTCATTCTTTGCCATTAGAGCGACCTATAACTTGTTACTAAAGAGCCATTTATTTTTATTTATTATAGATACCTAAATCTGAAATCTCTAGACAAGTTTATGTTTTTATAAGATGGAAATGGGTTTTGAGCCAAATTTCGTTGTCTTCCATTTTTGGCCCCTTAAAGTGGTTCAACTTTCGAGTCTCGAATGAGGATTAACGAGATCATGAACATAGAAATATAATAAACTTTGAGCTTGGGCAAAAGGCAAAACGGCTTCTCGTCTTCTCGATCTCCTATACCGTGGTCAATTGGTCAAATGCCCCGCGTTTGATCAGTTATCGACACATTTGAGCGATGAAGACTGCCAAATGAGACATACCTTATCTATATTTTGTTACATAAATAAAATAAAGTACAGAGTTATTAATCTCTGTATTGGACACTTTTGCTAGCGATGATAGTTGCATATTTTTAGTGCAACAAGTAAGTCGGTTAACGTAATGTTACATGGAGTGTCATATACAAATGATAACNCATACCTTATCTATATTTTGTTACATAAATAAAATAAAGTACAGAGTTATTAATCTCTGTATTGGACACTTTTGCTAGCGATGATAGTTGCATATTTTTAGTGCAACAAGTAAGTCGGTTAACGTAATGTTACATGGAGTGTCATATACAAATGATAACAGGTTGAAAGTCGTCAAATATTTCAATTTAATATAGCTACAATCAACATTGATTTACAGAGTAATACGTGATCAAAAGGCCTAGCGCCTTTTAAAATTTTTGCTTTAGTTTTTTAGAAGGTTTAAGACACCTTCAAATAGCAGGTGATGCACACCTTTTTATTGTGTATAAAAAGGAATGAGAGTTACCATTAAGGCTTGAACTCGTGACCCATAGGTTTGTACATTCATTCTTTGCCATCAAGGTAAACTTCCATGAGTCCATCCTATCTTTAGTGTGCCAAATTTATTTATTTAGTATGTGTCTAAATGTGGAATCGCTATACATTTTTAGATTTTTATAAGTTACCGCTAGACATAGAATGTGAAAATGGGCTCTAGAGCCAAATTTTGTCCCGTTATGGAACAGAATCGCGATGTGGTTGGATCTTCATATTCCAGAGTTCGTTAATATAGCTGACATGTTTGAATGGATCGATGAGCACGATTGGGGTTCTAAGCAATGGAGGATCTTAAACACAACTGGTGTTACCGTTATTTGGATCCTTTGGATGTACCGGAACTCGGTGGTGTTTGACGGCACTACGATTAAAAAGCATCAGCTTTTTGNAAAAAAAAAAAAAAAAAAAAAAAAAAAAAAAAAAAAAAAAAAAAAAAAAAAAAAAAAAAAAAAAAAAAAAAAAAGCCAAATTTTGTCCCCATAAACACATGTTTACATTTCACAATCCCTTTTGCCTTCTCCTTCCATTTTGAACCCTCGTCAAGTGGTTCAATTGTCAAGTATCGATAATTCTATGTACATGTAGGGATAAGCATCAGGTCAAACTCGACCTGAATCGACAAAAATTGACCAGATCCGAAAACCGAAAAAAGGAAAAAGTTAAAGAAAAACTCAAACTGGAAACCGAACCGAGAAATAGATATGAAAAACGAAACCGAACCGAACCGACAAAAACCAAAATAAATATACAAAACCCCATCTACATATATTGATCTTTGTATATAACAAGAATGGCAGCGGTGCGCCGCGTTACGGGCGGGCCTGTTTTTCGGCCGAGTTGATTTTGCGTAAATAAAGTAGAATATTTAGCCGTTGCAATATGAAAATAGTTGAAAATAATTTTATTTATAATAAACCGGAAATATGGTAAATGATTCAAAATAGAACAGACGTGATCCATTCGCTTACAAAATAAAACTGCAATAGCATCTGTTTACTTGATCCGCACCGGATGTTGACATCTTCTGAAGTGCATAATATTTTGCAAGAATTTGGATGTAGAACTCTGCAAAAAGTCATGATATAAAATCAGAAACTTTGAAGTTTTAATATTGAAAAGAGCTTGTAAATGAACACATGCACTAACATTTTCAGTCAACATGCGACTAAAACCAAAAGGCATGGTCCATCATTACAAACAATAGGTAGATCAAAACATAAGAAGGCAAAGGAGCACAAAATAACACATTTAACACTTGCTGCAGCAAAATGCAAAAGTTGCATAAATGAAACAATTGCAGTACGAATTTCCAATTGCATTTTCCGTATATTTTTATGCATTTTGCATTATCCAAACTTCTTATTTCGAGATAAAATAAAATGATAGGTACCAAGGCTGCTAATTTAATGTTCTTTATGTAAGTTAAATTTTTTACAAATAGAAACTTTTTTGAGTATCATTGTAACATTTTTTACAAAAATAAGCAAATCCAACCACAATCTTCAGAAACAAACACTACTGTTTCGCGATAAGCTAAGGTAGTGTTTGGAATTGCGGCGTAGATCCAAATCATTCTATGCCACATTGCCTGTTAGATGGCACTACCAACTGAACATTCCAAAGCTTTGACACATTTTGCACAGCTACAAACTGTTTCACTTATAAAGTCAACAACATAAATCCTAATGTATCCAACATAATTCTCTAAGGGTGCGTTTGGTTCACAGAATGTTTTTGAAGGAATTGTAATCTTTGGAAGGAATTGTAATTTGAATGAATTGTAATTCAAAGAATTGTAATGTGTTGGAATAGTAATGTGTTGGAATTGTAATTGATAAAATCTGTCATTGTGTTTGGTTGACTCGCAACGTAATGTAATTCATAATAATAATAATAATAATAATAATAATAATAATAATAATAATAATAATAATAATAATAATAAATAATAACAATAATATAATAATAAATAATAACAATATAATATAATAATAATAATAATAATAATAATAATAACAATAATATAATAATAATAATAATAATAATAATAATATTTATTAAATAATAATATAATAATATAAAAATATTATTTATTAAATAATAATAATAATAATAATAATAATAATAATAATAATAATAATAAATAATTAATAATAGTAATAATAATAATAATAATAACAATAATATAATAATAATAATAATAATAATAATAATAATAAGATTAATAATAATATTATTTATTAATTAATAATATAATAATATAATAATATTATTTATTAAATAATAATAATAATAATAATAATAATAATAATAATAGTAATAATAATAACTATTAACTAAATAATAATAATAATAATATATTATTATTAATTAGTTAATAGTTATTATTATTACTATTATTATTATTATTATTATTATTATTATTATTATAAATAATAATTAAATAATAACAATAAATAAATACTATTATAATTATTTTTATTTTTTAAAATTAAATAATATATTAATAATAATTAATAATAACGTTGAAAGATAAATAATGATATTTAACTTTTAAAAATCTGAATTCCAACGTAATTCAACACATTCCATCAAGTTTGCTATGTAATCTGAATTACATCACTGGACGTAATTGGTTGTAATCCAATTACATTTCCTTGCAAACCAAACAAGCAATGTAATGTAATCTGAATTACAATTACATCCGTCCTGCCAACCAAACAGGATTGTAATGTAATTCAGATTATAATTACAATGAATTACACCGAATTCCAGCGAACCAAACGCCCCCTAACTTCCTATTGAATTACTTTATGGTATCTTAAACATTTATGCAGTAGTTTACTCTAATGAAAATGAAATAGGAACTGTTTATTTTGGCCTAACATAACAAGAATTTACACAAATAAGCAATCCCAAACAGCTTCTAAAACCGTAACAAATAATTACCCGACGAAAAATAGCACAATATATATTTTTTTTACCAGTGGATGCTTAGTCCAGTGGTTGGGTCATTGGTTTCTTACGGGAGAGACGCAGATTCGAGTCCTGTGGGTGCCAATTTTAACCCTTTACCCAAACAAAAAAAGCCATTTTTCATAAGCATGTAGAGACTCCTTTTTTTAAGTGCTTAACGGAGTTAAAAGTAAAAGCACCTCAAATTCAACCTTTCTGAAATTTATGCTGCCTTGGGCTTCGACTTTAGATCTGTTAGGTTTAGGTCTAGCTCCTTTAAGGATGCTTAGTTTTATCTTCTTTGTATGTTTTATGTACTTTATGTATTTTTGTCAAGCTACACCTTCATATGGTTGTGTCTACCAAAAGCTCACTATGGTGATTCCCCCCACCCTTGTATGGTGTTGCTGTAGGCTGTCACAACTATTATGGTGCATGTCTTGTTTTGGCTTAACTTGTTATATTCGATGTAACTTGTTGTGTTTAAATTTCCTCCATTTGTGAGGCGTGAAATGAAATTTCTGTTTAAAAAAATAATAATAAAAAAAATAAAAAATAAAATAAAAATTACTGTTATGTTATATCTTATACATGACATAATTGATAGTGTTGAGAATTGGTTGTCTTGGGGCATTTTAAGGTATAGCCTGTTATGCTTGTTTTTCATGAAATTGGATAAAGATATGGGAAATAGGCTCATTCACCGGTCGCCAACGGGCTTCTGAGCACATCGAAAGAAAGTAATCAAATTTTTTATTTTAATATTGTTGCAATCAACATTGACTTGTGGCTTCTATCGCCTTGCTAGTTGCTTCTTTATTTATTTATACATAACTTTTGCCATTAAAAAAATATATATCGCTGCAATCAACATCGAGTTGTACTCTAAAGAACTTTTTATGAAAATTAAACTATTTTAATACATAATTTAAAGGCCTGCTCATATCTTTTTTTAGTAAAACAAAAGTGAATACTTTGAGAAGAAAGTGATGCACGCCTTTTTATTATGTTAAGGAAAAAAAAGACGTACACATTCCTTTATGACTCGAACCTGTGACCAATAGGTTGGTACATTCATTCTTTTGCCATCAAGGAAGCTTACACCTTATTTTTAGAATGCTATTTTTATTTATTTATTACGCAGCATGGATGTGAATGTGAGATCGCTATGCGTGTGATTATATATTATATTTATACAACTAGTTATAATACCCGCGCACGCGCGGGTTTTTTGTTAAAATTTTTTGAATGATATATTTTTATTTATTAAAAAACAAATGATTTAATGTTTAAATTTGTTTTGTTGATATACGTAGAAGATAAACACAAAAGATAAAGATAAGATGCAAATAATGATAGGATTAAACTTTTAAATGAATATCTTTAATAATAAAAAATTATAATAAATTTGATTTGTTGATATACTACATAAGTAAAAGATAAACACAAAAAATAAAAATAAGCTGCAACTAACGATAGGATTAAACTTTTTAAATGATTATGTTTAATAATAAAAAGTTATAATTAAAATAATAATTAAAATATTACTTAATAAGGGAAGGTTGAGTTTTTCAAAATGAAAAAGTCCCAACTTGAGGTTTTGTTTTATTATATAAAAGATTTATTAATATGTTAGATATTAGTTAGTGGAAATGGGTTCGAAGATTATTGTGTTCCGAAACATATTCTATATCGTTCCCATTGAAACATATTCTTACAACCTCTTTTGCCTTATTCTTCAATTTTTGGCCCCTCGTCAAGTTGTTCAGTTGTCCATTCTTGGTTAAGGATTAACGAGAAAATTTACATGTAGAGATGTTTTTAAATTTAGAGCTGAGTCAAAAGGCAAAACCGCTTCTCGATCTTCGATAGCATGGTCCGGTGCCTTGCTTTTGATCAGATATCTACAAATTTGCACAATGAAGACTAACAATTGCTATGATCACAAAAGGTTTCACACAATGATCTGACAAAACAATCTGTTCATTTATATAGTTTCTTGCTTTTTTATAATTGTTTTAATCGAACAAATTATGTTGACATATCATTTTGTGGAAGTTTTTGTGTGAATTTTTGTAGACATAACGCATTTCCCAAATGATTCTATCTACATGTGTATAACTAGTTACAAGTCCCTTTCACGTACGGTGTTTACATATAAACAAATTTATTTTAAAAGTTTTGTTTAATATACGAGCATATTAGAAATTTTCCCGTTTAATGTTGTGTAATCATGATATATGTACAACTAATAATTATGTACATAAAATTTTGCGCTATAATATCGATTAATATTTTGTAAAGATTTTTGTCGGATGAAAGATTTGAGTTTGTTTAACTAACACGATATTGAGGTTGATGTTTTTATTTAAATTTAACTATTGATATCATGTTATTTACAATATGCGAGTTTAGTAACACATAATGTATAATCGTTGATGAAGTTAAAATATAAAGCTTTTAAAAATGCTTTTTCCGGTTATCCTTATTAAGCTCTAAATAGAAATTACAAGAGTTGTTAATATAAGTACAATCGCGTATATTTATTTTTCATACATTAACACGTGCTTACATTTTGATATTTACTAATTTCATTTTTTTTTATGTTTTCTTTCACAAACTTGACAAATATATTTTTATGTGTTTTTCCTCCGTCAATCTTATCAAAGTTTGATATTTTTTTTTTTTTTTTTTTTTTTTTTTTTTTTTTTTTTTTTTTTTTTTTTATTTCAACTTTCAATTGACTAATAAGAATACTTAATTTTACATAATGTGGACGTACGGTCCGGACTGGCCAGGAATGGGCCATGCCCGGCATACAGCGGCACACTCTACGCCTAAACCCTAATCCATGCCTTATAAATACATGGCTGGAATCTCCTTATTGAGGACGACCAAACAGGTTACCCTAAACCTAACTATTATATGCTATATCGCAAAGATACTAACTTGACCGTCGGAGGTGGATCCCGGGGCTACGGCCTCGGGTCCACTCCTAACGGGTTCTCTTTGTTGACAGGTCTACTCAGGGCTCGAGAAGACGACTAACGGCCCAAGGAGAGTCGTCGAATACAGCCCGCGCCAGATTATGCATCAACAAGTGGCGCCATCCGTGGGACATGACTACGACAAGTTTCGTGTTCTCACATCACCGGAAAGCAACCATGAGTTCAAAAGCCGGTATTCTTTCTTTATTTTCTGCTAGTACACGATGCGCAGATACAAAATAATATACGATATTCGTTAAAACCTAATAGTAAAGGTAATACTTTTTCTTTTGGTCAAAAGTATACGACTGATTCGAATATATATTCTATATTCTCACTTTATAAACTGTATTATATTCTCATTTCTATAAACTGTATTAGTTTGTTAGAATCACAGTTGCTAGCCTACGTTTATAAACGTTCGAATATATTCTTTCAAATATATTCTTACGAATATATTGGCTGCGCACGAATATCCATTAATGATTTGTACTATACAGTACACACGATTGTGTTTCATTAGCCATAAATATTTTCTAAAAATAAAAAAGATATCCCAATATTTTGTGCATATCTTTTAAATTGATAAGATTTGGTATCTTTTCATTATTAAAAAGATTTTATGTAAATCTTTTAAATTTGGTAAACACGATTTTACCTATAGCCGCACTAAGTCCGCACGATCGGACCTACTTTATCTTTTAGCCGCGAACAACGCAGTCACGATAAATCTACCCGCTTTAGGCCATGCGTACGACATCTTCGCAGATTGGCGCCATGAGCGCACTGTTACATACAGGCACCACGATGCTAGTCAATCGCCATGAGCGCACGCAGACAAAAGCCGTGGTCAACTGCGATCATCCTCAAACGTTAGAGTCTATGCGGTCACGATACATCTATCTGCGTCTGTGCGTGCGAAAAAAAACTATTAGTCGCGGTCACGGTACATCCATCCGCGCCATTGTTTTTATTATAAAAAAGAAAAGAACAATCAATCGCCATGAGCGCACTGAGTTCACAGATTAGCTACGCGCTACTCTTTTTTATGTAGTTTGTAAAACCTCACGATAGGTGTAATTCACATGTTATGTGCTATATATTGCTTCACGCTAACCTTTTGCTTAATTAAGTTTTATATGTTGCGATACGCGGCATATACTTTTAATATTTGCATTAAGTGTTTTTCAGGATTTGAATAACTAAATTTAATGCTCCTACAAGAGTAGCACCATCAAACTTGGGGGGCTACCAGGGTATATCCTACTACTGTTTCCGTACGCGTCACGCAGGTATATTTGGAAGTAGATCGTACGTAAGAGGTATTGCAAGCCCGGTACAAAGACAGATTTAAATATTCGCACCACCTTACCGCAGGGGAGACGTCCTCTGTCGCTTGTAAAGGTGGATGTAATATTCGCGCACAGCGCGCACTTTTGACGCGCACAGCGCGCATCTTTGTCGCGGACAACGAGCACTTTGTCGCGCACCGCGCGTACTTTTGTCACGCACCGCGCGCACTTTTGTCGCGGACAACGCGCACTTCTGCCA
>LBNU01017558.1:79781-90262 GCA_014162995.1 Artemisia annua
ATGCTCCTACAAGAGTAGCACCATCAAACTTGGGGGGCTACCAGGGTATATCCTACTACTGTTTCCGTACGCGTCACGCAGGTATATTTGGAAGTAGATCGTACGTAAGAGGTATTGCAAGCCCGGTACAAAGACAGATTTAAATATTCGCACCACCTTACCGCAGGGGAGACGTCCTCTGTCGCTTGTAAAGGTGGATGTAATATTCGCGCACAGCGCGCACTTTTGACGCGCACAGCGCGCATCTTTGTCGCGGACAACGAGCACTTTGTCGCGCACCGCGCGTACTTTTGTCACGCACCGCGCGCACTTTTGTCGCGGACAACGCGCACTTCTGCCATAGAAGCACGTCTTCTGTCGCGCCATGTTGCACTGCTACTGGTACAAAAGGTACGCCCTTACCCAGGATGCAGCATGCGGAATCCACCTTCACCATTGTGAGACAATCACAATCGCAATCCCAGTGCGCACTGTCGCATTTGGGCTGCGCAGTATGGTCCGTCCCATGTGCACACCTGAGATGCACACACATGGGTCATGCCGTCATGATTAATTGCGCCTACGCAGCCATGAACAGAACTTAAGTCTAGCATACATAGCCATGCGCTATGTCACACTAGACTTGGGGGGCTTGTGGACGTATGGTCCGGACTGGGCCAGGAATGGGCCAGGCCCGGCATACAGCAGCCCACTCTACGCCTAAACCCTAATCCATGCCTTATAAATACATGGCTGGAATCTCCTTATTGAGGACAACCAAACAGTTTAACCTAAACCTAACTATTATATGCTATATCGCATAGATACTAACTTGACCGTCGGAGGTGGATCCCGGGGCTACGGCCTCGGGTCCACTCCTAACGGGTTCTCTTTGTTGACAGGTCTACTCAGGGCTCGATAAGACGACTAATGGCCCAGGGAGAGTCGTCGAATACAGCCCGCGCCAGATTATGCATCAACACATAAGTAACAAAATCTAGATTATTTATTGGTCCAATTAAAAACTCCTTAAAATTTTGATTGTTCATTTTATTCCTCTTTTTATATAAGAGATGTAATAATGTAGCTTTCAGCTTTCTCTATATGTTAGCTAATGACCGTGGTCAACTAGTGGAGTCATCTTAGTCGATCTACTTCTGCAGTTGTGTGTTCATAGTTGCACCAAAAAATGTGGCAATGTTCAGTAAACAAAATAAAAGGACAGATAAAGCTATTTGGTTCTAGAAGTCCGACTCATAATAGCGAGAAGCCAAGGCCATTTATAGAAATATGTTGCACATACGGTAGAAAAACATACAAACGACCAACTGACCAAGTCTCATGTATATCAATGTGTTAATAACGTTAAGACTTAGTAATATTTTGTTAATGAAAAATGAATAAAGAGTAAGTTATCAATTTGAGTATTGGACAACCATTGTTAGTGGTTTTACCATTTAAAAGTGCAACAAGTAGGTCATTAGTGTAATGTAAGATCTAACTTGTTGGAGGAAATCGACCTGTTTTTTTTTATTTCAATATAGCTTCAATCAACATTGATTTGCACGTGAAATTTGATATTAAAAACAAACGAACTAATAATACATAATTGAAAGACCTTATCAAAAAGATTGAGCCGTGCGCGCCACAAAATAAGCACTAGAGCAGGTTGATGCAAATTCGTTGTATAAAAAAGGATTGGATTTACATATTTAATATAGCTACAATCAACATTGATTTGCACTTAAAATGTGATATAAAAAGCAAACATCTACGGTGTGATACATGATCAAAAGGCCTTACACCTTATTTAAACTTTTTGCTTTAGTTTTTTAGATGGTTTGAGACACCTTAAAACAGCAGGTAATGCACACCTTTCTGTTGTGTAAAAAAAAAAAAAAAAAAAAAAAAAAAAAAAAAAAAAAAAAAAAAGGCAAGAATCCGGGATGACTCGAACTTGTGACCCATAGGTTGGTACATTCATTCTTTGCCATCAAGGTAACTTGTCTCTTATCTTTAGTTTACCAAATTTATTTATTTATAATGTATGTGTCTGAATATGGATTCGCTATACATTTTTAAGTTTTTATAAGTTACCAGAATGCTAGACATAGAATGTGGAAATGGGTTCTAGAGTCAAATTTAGTTGTGTTCCAAGTATATATATATATATATCATCTTTTGTCCCCATAAAAACATGTTTACATTTCACAATCTCTTTTGCCTTCTTCTATTTTGAACCCTCGTCAAGTGGTTTACTTGTCAAGTGTCGATGAAGGATTTACCAAAAGATGCACCTTTAGAAATGTTTTTTAAGTTTGAGCTGAGTTACAAGGAAAAACCGCTTCTCGATCTCCTAAAGCATGGTCCAATGCCTTGCTTTTGATCAGTTATTGACACATTTGAGCAATGAAGACTGGCGAATAATTCTATCTACATACATTGATATATGTAATAATGTAGCTTTCTCCATATATTATATTGAAAGATGAAAGATTCTGCTTGTAAATGTTAGCTAATGACCGTCGTCAAGTAGTTGAGTCATCTTAATCGATCTCCTTGTGCATTTGTATGTTTATAAACCAAAATCAACAAATGTTCCAGAAAACAAAAAAAGCACACATATTGGTATAATTATTAATGTCACATAGAGTAGGGATCCAGTGAGAAGAAAACTTATAATGAGAAGGATGAGAAATAACTATAACCAAATATTTAAGATGCGTCGACTTAAATTAAATGCATCTCTATTCATTTAGATGCATCCCAACTACTTTCGAAAGTGATTTTGAAGTGAAAACAATGCATAGTAGTACTTGCAACAAATTTGACACGCAGAGGACGAAAAATACATAGCATTTGCCTAACTTGCCAAAATGCATCTTATATATGTATATGCATCTAATTTTTAGCTAGAAAATATATTAGGATGTATCTAAAAGATTAGGGATGCATTTAATTCAAGTCGATGCATCTCTAATGTGTGGTTATAGTTATTTCTCATCCTTCTCATTTTAAGGTTTCTTCTTATATGATCCTAAGTCGCTATTTGGTTCTAGTATTTCGACTGAAAACAACGAGAAGCCAACCATTTAGAAATATTGATGTTGATGATACATTGACAAACGTACTATCAAATAACCAACAACCTTGAATTATGTACATCACATTCTTATATACGAAGAAGTAGTTGTCAAATCAAAAAGTTCAAAAGGTTATCCAAGGATATGTAATTTGACAAGTATTCATTTGTATGATATCTTGAATTAATTTAAAAGGAAAAAAATAAATAATTCCTTTAATTATATCAACTTCTAATTGGCATTTACTTCTTTCAAACAATATTTGGGTCAATACTAACTAAGCCCAAATGTTAAAGCTGGCATAAGTCTGCAGAAAGTGAGTAAACATAGACGACCATAATAAGCCTACTGCTAGGCCCAAAGCAGTTAAACGAAATACTTATATTCAATGTCGATGGTTAAAGAGTAAAGACTGAAAGACATGTTAGTTCACTATTTTACCAAAGAAAGACGTGAATTTGTCGATAAGCTGTGCACGTCGAAATCTCTCGGTGCAATTAACTCGCTACATCTATAGCAAAAAGGTTATAAAGTTACTGGGTCCATAGCAAGGATGAATCGAAAGTTGCAGCATTTATGGAAGAAGAAAAAAGTGTCTTACTTATGTGTGCTTGTATGACCAATAGATCAGTAAATTCATTCTTTGCCATCAGAGCGACCTATAACTTGTTACTAAAGAGCCATTTGTTTGTATTTATTATAGATATGTAAATGTGAAATCTCTAGACAAGTTTATGTTTTTATAAGATGGAAATGGGTTTTGAGTCAAATTTCGTTGTGTTCCAAAGTAATCAATTGTCCCCATTAAAATATGTATACACTTCTTACAATCTCTTTCTGTGGTCTTCTTCTTCTTCCATTTTTGGCCCCTTAAAGTGGTTCAACTTTCGAGTCTCGAATGAGGATCAACGAGATCATGAACATCTAGAAATATAATAAAATTTGAGCTTGGGCAAAAGGCAAGACGGTTTCTCATCTTCTCAATCTCCTATACCGTGGTCAATTGGTCAAATGCCCTGCGTTTGATCAGTTATCGACACATTTGAGCGATGAAGACTGCCAAATGAGACATATCTTCCAAATGAGACATATCTTATCTATATTTTGTTACATAAATAAAATAAAGTACAGAGTTATTAATATCTGTATTGGACACTTTTGCTGGTGGTTATAGTTGCATTTTATAGTGCAACAAGCAAGTCGGTTAACGTAATGTTACATGGAGTGTCATATACAAATGATAACAGGTTGAAAGTCGTCAAATATTTCAATTTAGTATAGCTACAATCAACATTGATCAGTAATACGTGATCAAAAGGCCTAGCGCCTTTTAAAATTTTTGCTTTAGTTTTTTGAAGGTTTAAGACACCTTCAAATAGCAGGTGATGCACACCTTTTTATTGTGTATAAAAAGGAATGAGAGTTACCATTAAGACTTGAACTCGTGACCCATAGGTTTGTACATTCATTCTTTGCCATCAAGGTAAACTTCCATCCTATATTTAGTATGCCAAATTTATTTATTTGGTATGTGTCTGAATGTGGAATCGCTATACATTTTTAAATTTTTATAAGTTACCGCTAGACATAGAATGTGAAAATGGGTTCTAGAGCCAAATTTTGTCCCCATAAACACATGCTTACATTTCACAATCCCTTTTTCCTTCTCCTTCCATTTTGAACCCTCTTCAAGTGGTTCAATTGTCAAGTATCGATAATTCCATGTACATATAGGGGTAAGCATCGGGTCAAACTTGACCTGAATCGACAAAAATTGACCCGATCCGAAAACTGAAAAAAAGAAAAAGTTAAAAAAAAACTAAAATTGAAAACCGAACCGAGAAATAGATATGAAAAACGAAACCAAACCGAACCGACAAAAACCGAAATAAATATACAAAATCGTAACCGAACACAATAAGGTCGGTTCGGTTCGGTCCGGTTTCAGTCAGTTTGTCAGCTCGGGTCAGTTTTCGGGTGAATTTGTTCAACCCCATCTACATATATTGATCTTTGTATATAATGTAATCATGTAGCTTTCTCCATATATTATATTGAAAGATTGTGCTCGTAGATGTTAGCTAATTACCGTCGTCAAGTAGTTGAGTCATCTTAAAATCGATCTCTACGTGCATTTGTGTGTTTATAAACCAAAATCAACACATGTTCCAGAAAACCAAAAACGCACATATTGGTGTAATTTATTAAATGTCGCATAAAGCTATTTGGTTCTAGTATTTCGACTCGTAATAACGAGAAGCCAAGCCATTAATAAATATTGATGTTGATAATACATTGACACACAATTATAAAACCAACAACCTTGAATTATGTACATGATATTCTTATATACGAAGGAGTAGTTGTCAAATCAAAAAGTTCAAAAGGTTATCCAAGGATATGTAGTTTGACTAATTTTCATTTGGGTCGCATTCGATTAAACTTGTATTCTATGATTTCTATCCGTTTTATAGATTCGTTTAATGTATCATAGTAAGAGGATATATGGCGAAAATACACGTAGCAGTAGTAGTATGCAATATCGATAAGCAATAAAAATAAATAGTAGCTTTTGTTTTGATAAAGCGTTTCATAACAAGCTGTAATTACTGAGTGTTAACGATAGTTGCTAGTAATGGTGTGTTTGTTGAAACTAACAGTTAGTTTAATTTATAAAAGTGTTTGGTAGATCAACTGTAGCTTAATTTTAATGTGTAAAATGACCTAATGTTAAATACTAAATAATAAATGCTAAATGATTATTCAAATAGCATTGAAAAACTATCATTTTTATAATTTTATAAATGTTATCGGCTTTCTTTCAAACGAGCTTTGTAATAATAACGAGGTGGTTAACCCGCGCGTTGCCGCTGGGTGGTTTGGTAAAGAAGTATTTTCCGCCGCGGTGTGTTTGGAGACGCAATATATCCTCATTTTTATTAATGATTTTATGTTTATATCAACAGCAAATACTTATTATACTGAGAGAATCATACAAATGAAATAGTAGATAATGAATTGCAAGTTAAATTACATGAGAAGCCAAGCACCACAAATCCACTGTAAACGAAAACATGGTGTATGGCATTCAAGCATTGGTCCTTTTCAAGTATAAAAGGTTCCTGTTATTCATCTTTCGAGACCATTTCGTAAACTTCAATGGCTGCCGGTCTTAGAACCAGATAATTATCTGATTGTTCGGTATCCTCCAACACTACCATGTCCCTAACAGAAACACGTCTGGAAAAAAAACCAGTAATGTGCGATTAATAAAAAATAGCGGCATGATAAAAACTGCTTATTTCAATGTAATGAAAGACAATTGTTGTAGATATATATGGACAACCTTTTTTCTTCAATTAAAAAACAATGTGAAACAAAACATGGAAACCAAAACTTCTGAACATAGTTGTCTATACTGACCTGACTAAAATGGAGATGAATGTACAACGAATTGGCAGAAATGAAAAAACAGTTAACCATCAAAAGTTCAGTTATCACAATAGGTTTTCCTAATTCATACTAACACAAATATGTATCCTGCTATGTCGACACATCTTCAACGGTTCGTTAGCTCAATGCTAACTTCACTGCAATCTACACCATGTTTTAACCTACAGCTCTAGTTACCAGTTTTGGCCCGTCCATTTTAGATCATAGGAAGCCTTTGATACAAAGTCACGAACAAAATCATATATCTTTTAGCTGATGAAAATAAGCTATCCAAACAGACCTTATTGATAGCAAAACTTTTAACCAAACAACGTATGTTTTAGCGCAAAAAGAAGACAGCCAAATGGATTGTGTTTTGACAACAACCAAACATTCTATTTTGACAGAAAAAATAACAGCGGAAGAAAGAAATATCAGCTAATCAGCAGGGGCAAGCGTATTTCGGATTTTCAGATCATAAATATCTAGTCTAAATATGCAATGAATGGTTGAAACTTGAGAACGTGTTTTGGCATAGTCTACTGAACTGATTCATGGAAGTACAGAACATGGGTATGAGAAAAAAAGTTGCAGAATTTGTAGAGCACATAACATCGGCTCTTAAAACGAAATCTGTGTTTCAAATAGGCGTGACCTCTAAGAGTATGCAATGGTCTGATTCCATAACTAAATGAGACGAAATTCATTTTAATTCTATGGTAAAAAAATATAAAATGATAAGTGTTCCGGTCTACCTGTATGGGAATAGTGAGCTGGTCACAAAGTTTCAACAAACGCCAGCAATCCATCATGGGTCAGAAAGTGACCTTGTCTATCTTTCTGATTAAGGTTGGTATACACAGTCGTGATCACTTATTTGCTTTGCTGTACTCAGAACCTGAAGAAAAATGTTGATCATTATCAGTCACTCTCATTTCTCATCCTAGAAAAAAAAATAAAAAAAAATCTATTTCTCCCATCTCTCATCTTAATCACAGGTCTATCCCCTCAAATTCAAAATTCAGTCATCTTCTTTCTTTCTAAAAAAATTTGGGTCTTTCATTCCATGAGTTACCTACTAAAAATACCAGCCATGGGTAAACTGTATGCATATTGCAGCACACATTTGAGCCCCTAAACCCACCCATTTCAGTCCCAAAACCCACCCATGATCAATCTTAGATAGGTACCAAGTTTATGTGCTACATGTAACGATCGCGCAACTTGAAATAACTTTCAAAAACAGCTGCCACAATGACATTATATAAAACACATAAAAAGTATAAAGAAGACTAATTGGAGATATTGGAAAATACCTGAAATCAGTTTCTGGTACATGTTCACTGCCTGCCAACGTTGGACAAAAGAAAGAAAGGCTTCCAAATACTGGCATAACTTGCCTGGATACCATTCCCGAAACCACAATCATTTTGTAGCCCTCATTTTTTCAACAATGATTTTCGCGATTTCTTCCCTAAAAAAATTCAAACTACATGTTAAACATGACAAACACAAATCAGGTAGGTCCAAAATTATGCACTTACAGCTCCCTATCTAGTGACTAATTGAAATCGCGTTTTCAAAAGTGAAGGGCGCTGTTAAACCGTGCTATGCATACCACAACAACTGTAAGAAATTTCTCACTGTCACGTGTGCTTGCCCAGAAATCACATATTCTAATTACAAAGCATGCGTGATAGTGAAAAAATTCCTACAATTTCACCAATCAGATGGAATGCTATGCTATAATTTAGAACGAAGTCCTGTATTAACATGTACCTTTTAGTAAGCAGGCAAGCAAATAAAGTATCATAGTTCTTTTTTACCATCTAATAAGTGACTAATTTAGTTCCTTAATTGTTAGCAAACCAAACTAACATAATAGCTTATTTCTAATGTACTAACTAACCTGAATCAACTGCAGGTACAAACCCTGCTGCGTTTTAGTATTATTTGTCATCCTGCAGGTACACAATTAGGGGACACATGTGACTTTGATTATAGCAAGATGACAAATAATACAATTACGTGAAGATACTGAACCAACTTTATAAAAGTGTATACATCTATTTTCTTCAAATTGATTTAACCCTGTACATGGTTAATACAAAACATATTTCCTTGTTAACGAACTACCCATTATATGTATTTTATACCAAAACGTAAGAAAAAAGGTTATATTCTCACATTCGACTAACCTTTATGGCTTTTCTGGTTTCGGGCAGCCTCTCCTTAGCTTCTTTCTTCTTTCCGGTAAGCAAATCCATAGCTTTTCGCATTGAAGAACAATAAACTCCAAAACTTACCTTTGGTCTGCTCAGTGATAGCACTCACAGTGTCACCATTGTGACTCTTGAGAGCTTGTTTCTCTCGATGCAAACTGTAAGAAGAAGATATTAACAAAGATAATTGTTATAATATGGAGAAAAAGTAACATGATTAATATAGTGAATAACAACCATGCCCAATCTCAAGATAGTTCAGTCACCAAAAACCAATTGTTGGCCAACAAATAAAAATCGCTACAATCAAATTAACTACACAAACGATGGAGATTTCATCTTTCTCCACAAATTATCAAAAACCCACAAATCATAATAAAAAATAAATAATAATAATAATAAAAAAGAAAAAAAATCCAATATTACCTGGAATAATTTCATTTGAACACCCTTTTGGTTGGACAAAAACCATTTCGTCTCCACCTTTTCCAAATGCCTACAGAACACCAAATAAGCTGTGAAAATAAGCCAATCTAAACACCCCCTAAGAAAACAACAAAACTAATCAGGCAATCCCATAAACCCCTAAATTTAAAATTAAAGACCCTAAAGTTAAAAACCATCAGCAATTATTCTCATACCCTACCATTACCAAACATCATTGGCTATGAACAAACTTTTTTTTTACTTCATTATCAAACTTGCATTCAAGCAAGAAAACAGACATGAGTCATTTGATAAAACTCAACTTTATACTTATTAGCTAATATTGAATCTGGAATCATACCCAAGTAGTTGCATCTGCTAGGAAATGAATTTGCGCTTCAATATTTGTAGCTCTGCGCAAATTTCAGCAGCCAAACAATGGTACATCTACAAACTTCTATTCAAAATCAACCGTCGATTTACATTCATTAGCAACCGTCTCTTCAACCGCGGATTTACTCAAACCTGCAAGATCATGATAGTTAGAAACGCTCATCAAGTACACGAAAACAAACTTCTATTCAAAATCAACAAATTGCAAATGAAATTCAAATAAACGCAGTGACCTCTAAGACGGAGAGACGGCGAATCAGCATTTTCGGTACCATCCCTGATACCTTTTTCAGCGGTATTCTGAAGTTGACTACGTATGCCCACATCTGCCGCATAGCCACCTGGAACTTTTAATGGGCATTCAAGCCTCAGGGTAGGTGATGAGACGAAAAGTGTTACGCTTTTAAGGGGTCATTTAAGCCTTAATTCGTATAAATGTGATCAAATATTGCCCTAAATCGTTCCTTTTGTCATTTTAGGTACTTTTGAGAAGAATTCTGGAAAACATGCATATTTGGACGTTTTTGGAGCATAAAAGTGAAGAAAACGACCAAGTCTCAAAAGAAGCTGGAATTACTAACTGACGGCGTCAGAGTCACAACGTGACGCCGTCAGCAAACATTGACAAAGGAATGGAAACCAATTTACAAATGACGGGCCAGAAAGATTTGGGAACTTTATACCTGACGCCGTCAGGTGTTATTGGTGGTAGGCCGTCAGGTTGTAATTTAAAGAGTGACGGCCCAGAAGGCAACAAAGGGTGACGGCGTCAGAAGTGGATCTAGGCCATCCGAGAAACCTTATGGCGGCGGGCTGACGGCGTCAGACCCTATAACCTGACGCCGTCAGAGTGTAAAAGTCTATATATAGTTTTCTATTTTTCATTCATTAGTGTGGAACTTTGTGGAGAACTTTTGGCACCAAACCCTAGACAAATTTTCTGTAC
>LBNU01017558.1:90876-118193 GCA_014162995.1 Artemisia annua
AGCAAAATTATACATCGGATTCAGAGAAAGGATAGAGGAGGGTACCTCCGATGTTTTTAAAATTTCCTGCGCCATTAGAAGAAAGTTGATAGAAAATGCTTATGTAGACCCCAATTCCCCTATGAATGCAATATCCCTTTCTCTGTATAACGAGGCCTTCAATGAACAGGTTACATATGAGGGGTTTAACATCATTGGGACAGTTGGAAGGGTGCCAATTGTGATAGGGAAGTTCTCCTTTAACATTGACCTAACCATAATCAACGACATGAACTCAATCATTAGCCCATCCCTGACTAACCTTGTCTTAGGAAAGCCGTTCATAAAGGCGACGGGAGTGATACTCGATGAAAGGAGTCATAGCGCATTATTTACCGATGGTGTTAGGGAAGTGATCTTTCGAGATGGTAATGAAGAGGTATATCAGTATCAACCACCGGAAATTCGTAACACATAGAAGTTGCAAGGCAGAAGGCCTGGCAGGATAAGGCGAGGCGATCCAACTAATCTTAAAATTCCTTGTATGATCAGTCACAAGCACTTTTATAATGTTTACATTGACACGTGCTTGCCCAAGAACGTGATGTCCCTGTTTCATTACAACAGCATCTTCAGAAGGGGGATGATATACAAAGGAGAGGATGTTGCAGGTATTGACAATGATGTGCAAGTGTTTGTAGGCAACATGACATTCACTATGAGCTTCACAATTGTTGATAATATTGAAGAATACATTGATCCTAGGATATCGCAAGTTGTTTTTGGGGCACCTTTCTGTGAAACCACAAATTTAGTTGTGGACGAGCTTAATGGAATCATGACTTTAACCGACGGGATTAGAGAAGTCTCGTACCAAACTCCATATAGAATCAGGGACTTTAAAGGGATTGATTATGAAGGGCTTGATAGTCTAAGCTCTCAACTCGTGCTACGTGATGAAGATGTGAGAAGAGGATGCAAAAACACTTCTGACTTATATTGTGGATTCTTTAAGGACGTTAGTAGACTGAGTTCTAGATATCAAGAAGATCCTTTCGATTTCGAGGACCTAAAATACCTCCACTATGATAGTGATTCTGATAGAGGCTCGGATGACCTAGAAACCGAGACCAACGATGAAGTCATGTAATGTACGGTGACTTTGAGTCTAGCTACAAGACTCGTTAATAAAGAAAAGCGCTTCTTGGGAGGCAACCCATGCTTTGTGTTTGTTTGTTTGTTTATTTGATTTTATTTGTTTCCGTATGTAAGTTATATTTCTTGTTATTGATTCGTGTTTCACACTAAATTGTGAAAATGCTTTATTTTGTTTTTAACTTCGTCTTAACTACATATAAAGGTATTTCGCAAAAGCTAAGTGTAAGGGAAATCTAAATCGGTTTATAAAGAACGAATGAACATGAATCATAACAATGTAAATTAACATACATATTAGTGTTTGTTTGAGTCAAATGCTTGTATCGAGTCATAATGAATTTTTGCAGGAATTCCAGGAAGTAAGATCTAGTTTTTTCCAGAATTTTTCCGGAAACTTAACATGAGAATTCTGTCAGATCATTCTGACGGCGTCAGTCATAACACCTGACGGCGTCAGGTTAAATTTTTCTGCAATTTTTGAAATTTTTGTATTTTTTTTCCGGAAACATTAAAAGTTTTGTTAATTCTTCAACTTATAATCTCCAGGAATTCTGCAAAATATTCATTGCACAAGCATTATATCCTAGTATATAGATTTTACCGCCGATTTTATGCGAGGTTGGCCTTTATCTTTTTTAGGTTAACAGGTTATTTTGGACAAGAAGACGTCTATTATTTTGGAAAGGAAGCTTTGAACGTTCGTCTTTCTTGGAAGAAGATCTAATCATGTTACCTCATTATCCACATCAAACGATTCAGGGGAGTATTTGATTTCATTCTTTCATTTTATTTACTTTTACATCTTCTATTTGAACATTGGGGACAATGTTCGGTTTAAGTGTAAGGGGGTAAATGAAGGCACCGTTGAGAATACACTTACACTTGATGTTTTGCTTTGTTTGATAGTAAATTTGTAATAAAACCGAGAGAAATATTTGTTAGGGCAATTTTAGCGCCAATTTAAATTTTTTTACAACATTTAGAAGTGAAACCTTGGTCTTAATGAGCGTCTCATGGATAGGAAATTGTATGACTAGCACAAAAACCGTACCACAAAAAAAATTTCCACCCCAAATATGTGAGGTTCGCCCCTAGAATTGGTAGGAAAAACTCCCATCTTTGGTGCTATGATGTGAGTACCGGTAGCATTTAGATTCTAGAACTTGCGTTAGGACCATCTCAAATCCACAAGTGAGACTACATTCATGTAGTTAAGATTTACTACATGATAAGAGGCATTAGGATTAACCCATTGTTTTACACCCGTATTTTTGTTATAATTACATTGACTTCATTGGTCAAGTAATTCTCCCACACCCTTTGCGTTGTATCCATTTTTGGTACACGATACCCCTAGCCACCCCTCCGAGCCTATCCTTTCGTTTCGATCTTTGAGCATCTTACTCAAAGTGAGAATTTGTTTACACCCCACTAAATGTACACCAAAATCGCCTTAGCCTACCTTGTATGCACCCACCTTTGGTGCATTATTGTGAAAACATTTGTTAAACCCTTAGTTAATTATCTAGTCAATTACATGGTTGCTAAGTTAATTCATATCCTTGTACATATTGTTTTGGGACGATTGGGACTCATGGGTAAAGTACTAGTGTAATGGAGTAATGGGGAATATCAACATTATTACCCCCATATGTGCTAAATATTTTAAAAGTACTCCAAGTTTTTCAATTATCTTAATTCGAGTCATTAGATTAGTAATTATAAAGTAATGTAAAGATTCAAGTGTAAGGGGAATGCGACTCCCCTATGATGTATTATTTTGGATGGTAGGGCAAGAGTGTATGAAAAAAAAAATCGAAAAATCAAGAAAAATACAAAAAAAAAATATGAAAAAGAAAAGAGAAAAACATACGGACTACCATCCCGTTTCCTTTTATGTTTCTTCTTAGTTTTTGTTATTTCATTTTTAGTTTAAGATCGAGTCGAGTCTTGACTTAAGCAACGATGTAGAGTGCATATATTTGATCATGATAATTAACTTGCCACCATTAAAATACCCTTTATTCCAACCAAACCGTGTTTATCATATCCCTACACCTTACGTTACAACCCTTTGGAAACCCCTCTTTGATAGTTTATCTTAGGTGCTTACGCCTAGTGGAGAAGTAATTGATCCTCTCCCAAGCCTATGGTAATCTATTTGCTATGACAGGTAGTGAGTGTTATTTTCCGTTTTCATTTATGAGATATAATTCTATGACATTTGAGAGATGAGAGAATCCAAACACTATTTTTGAGGTGCTAGTGTATGATTTCCGTGCTTATTATGATTAGGGTTGAATGACTATTTGTTTTAATTACTTTTATATTTGTGTTAAATGACCCCTAATTCATATTTTGATTGGAATAAAAGCTCATTTGCTTGAGGACAAGCAAATCTCAAGTGTAAGGGTATTTGATGAGACGAAAAGTGTTACGCTTTTAGGGGGTCATTTAAGCCCTAATTCGTATAAATGTGATCAAATATTGCCCTAAATCGTTCCTTTTGTCATTTTAGGTACTTTTGAGAGGAATTCTGGAAAACATGCATATTTGGACGTTTTTGGAGCATAAAAGTGAAGAAAACGACAAAGTCTCAAAAGATGCTGATTTACAACCTGACGGCGTCAGAAGTCACAAGGTGACGCCGTCAGAAAGCCTTGACAAAAGAGTGGAAACCAATTATCAAATGACGGGCCAGAAAGATTTTGGAAATTAACACCTGACGCCGTCAGGTGTTAGAAGTTGTAGGCCGTCAGGTTATGAGTTAAAGAGTGACGGCCCAGAGAGGAATAGAGAGTGACGGCGTCAGAAGTGGATCTAGGCCATCCGAGAAACCTAATGGCGGCGAGCTGACGGCGTCAGCCTCTATAACCTGACGCCGTCAGAGTGTAAAATCTATATATAGTTTTCTAATTTTCATTCATTAGGGTGGAACTTTGTGGAGAACTTTTAGGGCAAACCCTAAAGACGAATTTTCTGTACTTTTTAGGGTTTCCAACCCTTGGAACCCTCATGCTTAATTAAAGATAAGTCTTCACTTTAATTCAATCAATATGTCTATGTGTTGGTTGATTATCTCTTTTGCTTGTCTTTTAATTAACATGTGTAGCTAAATTCTCTTGTGTTTGCTTAGATCTAATGAAACCTAACTATTAATTATTGGTTAATTGATGTGTTGTTGTTTGTTGGGATGATTGTTCCATCAATGTTAGGCTCAAGAAAACTGGCCAACCTCCTTTATGGTAACGTGCTTGAACGTCTTGGGAAACATGTAGCCAAGGCATACTAGGCTATTAAGGTAGTATTTAACGCATGAGCCACTGTTTACAATCCCTATGGTTGTGCCGTGCATGGCATAGGAGGAGATAAGAGCTCATAGAATTGGAGAGATATGTATGCCACTCCATGAGTTATTAGGAATACACCCTTCATCCACACAAGTAACATACATATCAATTAACCGGTAAAAGATAGTTAGGGAGTAATGAAGTCTAAGTAAACACAACTTTTCTCCATATAGTTTTCACAACCAAATAGTTTAGTTATTTTATTTTATTTGCAATTGTAGTTATCTTGGGTTAGTTGACTAGCAACTAATTCCGCCCACTCCTTCAAAACCGAGATTTTACTTGCTTTCCTAAAAATATAAAAATACAAAAAGAATCTTCCTCCACCCTTAGACCTATTAGAGTAGTTTTTCTGTCCTAACGAACACTATTCCCTGTGAGAGAACGATCAATCCCCCATACTTACCACTATCCTATACTACATCGGTCAGGTACACTGCCTGGTGGGGTTGTAAGCCTCTTGAGATCCCTCGAGAGGTAAAACCTGTTGTAAGGTCACAAAACCACGCATAAGTAGGATACGGGCGTAAGATTCAGCAACGAATAACACATAACGTAACCAAACTATGCTTAATCATTGGGCCTTATGTATCTCACTCAATCCTGCACATAACAAAAGCATGTTCTTGAACAAAATTTAAAAGTATAAAATAGAAATAAAAAATAAGCAGTAACAACAATCAAAAGCAAGAAAACCTAAAATTTTAAAAATAAGCCAATCGAAACACTCCCTAACAAAAGAACAAAACTAATCAAGCAATCCCATAAACCCTACAACTTATAGAAAAAGCTACCCATAATGTCAACAAATAAGCCCAAAATAAGCTGTAAAAATAAGCCAATCCAAAGACACCAACCAATATAATCCAAACTATAAATGAATCCATCTAAACTCATCACAGACAACATTAACATAAGAAACCCACATCATTCTACAAATCGAACTTATTAAATAATATACACAAAACGATTTCAAAAAATATTAATCGCCCTTTTTGATAATTCACAAATTATCAAAAACCCGCAAATCATATCAATAATCGAACACCAAAAAAAAAGTTGTAAAAATTCAAGATTTAAAGAAAAACAACTTTACTTGTTATGCATAATTTTTGGTAAATAAACTTCAAGAAGATTTATATCATTAACAGCACCACATGACCAGCTTCGGGGTGGGAAATTTTCGAAGCAGTGGGACCTAAATCTTATATAGGACTTAGGATGTTGTTTGATTTTGGATGTCTGTAAAAGATGAATAAGTGGTTTAATGAGTGGGCTTTGTTTGTTGTTGAGAAGGGTGGTTTTGATCTGGGTTTGTGTGTGTGTGTGTTTTTTTAATGGATTGTGTGTATTAGCTGTAAGAAACTTCAAGAAGAAGGAGGAGATAGAGCCGAATATTCACTCATTATTTTAATATTTTTACTGTAGATTCACTCACAAAAACACTATATAACTGTAGCAAGCAACCACGGTAAATGTAATATTGTATAATTCTTAAAGCTAACTGCTCTAACTGTCAAGAGCTTTCTGCGAAACACACTCTAAATGCTACTAGAAATGGCATTTTCATTTGGAGCGTTTAAAAGAATTAAAAATAGTAGCTGCTTTTTGACAAATAAATATTATGTACAAAACGCTAAATGTTAGTTGCTAGTTGCTTAAAACACTCACTACCAAAAATAATGATAGTAGAAAAAATCTCAGTTTGTAAATTTCCTTCAACAAGGGGGCTGCGAGCCGCCGCGTTGTGGCGGGGCAGTGCCCTCTCGTTTGCAATAAATTTTTCGGCTAACTAACCTGACTGGGTAACAGTTCTGTCGTTGGGTTTGAAGAGTCTTGAAAGTTTGGATGTTTAGTTAACAATTGTTAACAGTATGGTCAAAAAGCTAAGTTTATGGACCAATGTTTGTCAGTGGCTCATGCACCCATTTTTTGTCTATGGTTAGCAGTAGTATAATTTGTGGTGTATATCTGGTTTAGGCTAACTCCACGTGTAGGAAAACCTTTTGTTAAACAAAGCTGAACTACCACGACAAATATGTTCGAACAGGAAAAATAAACCAAAAGGACGAAACATACTATTAGAACTAAGGTCATTCTTATATTAGCGTCTGTAAGTGTCCTATGGGACTGAGATGATGGATATACCCTCATCCTTTGTACTTCAATGTTTTTGGCGTAATATATTTTACTGGGGTGAATTAACCATTTTACCCAAAAAAACTAAGCAGAATACTACCGTCAACTGGTATTTATCTTACACACATTTATTGTTCGGATAGATCGTTAAACTACACCTGTACATAGCAACTGGGTGTAACTAGGCCAGTGTATGGTTACTCTTGTTGCTTACTTTTATTCGCACTCGTGCCCGTTTTCTCTTGCGTTCCGTCCTTCAGTCATGAAACATCTGGCCAAAGTTCAGAACCCCCCATAAAAAATATACTGAAAATACATAATTGATTTTTAAATTGAGTACAAACTACTTACAACTTTAAGCTTTAGCAGAATGAGAAATACATAGGACGCCTTATGAATGCCGATGACGTCGTCACTCTGCACCTCATCCTTCCATAACGCCCCAATCACCTTAGCACCAAGTTCCGGTAATCTGCGAAAGGATCATTAAGAGCCATCAGAACTCAAACATAATGCTACTTTATCAGAAAGAAGAATATCTACTGGTAAAGTGTGTAAATTAGGAAGTGCAGTTCGTATTCCATTAGACATACACGAATTGCAATACTCGGCTTAAAAACTTTTTGATAATAAGCTTAAAAAGGCGTACAGCAAATTTATGTTTGAAAAAAGTAACTGTGGTATTCTGAGGTTAGTCAAAATGCAACACAAAGGTTAATATACTCATACATCTCAAAAGATTGTTCAAAACCTTGGGTTTATATGATTTGAAGGGGGTGTTTGTTAACACTTACCGACAATGGAGCAACTCCCACACCCAAATAAGCCTCGTAAGCTGATGCCATGATTTCATTAAATCCGAAACTCGTTGAAGTAGACGCGGCTGTAACATAGCATCCTACAAACATAACACAAACCAAAGATAACACAAACATGAATACAATAAGGCTAAAATAAAAGACGATAGAAAAATGTGTGAGCATACTTCCAATCCCAGGATCATCTGTACACGCAACGTTACCAGAAGAAAGTGAAACCGCAGCAACACCATGTTGGGCAGCAAACGAAGGGTGAGAAACACATTCCTTCATAGGTGTCGATTCTGCATACAGAAAGCGCAAGGCAAAGATTGTAAAATCAACAATACATATGCACGGTAAACCACAAAGACGAAAGAAACATTACCACACTCCCCAACCGCTGGAACCTCATATAGTTTCCTCTTTCCTTTGCCGCAACATCGTGACACCCGGAAAGCGATGAGGACGTGAACTACCCACGCCGGCAGACGGATCCGACTCATTAATAGTTAGGCCATTGGAGAACCTCGTAGCAACAGGGACCTTAGGCAAGGCATCGGTATAAGGAAACGAAGTCTCGACATCCATCGAAGCACTAACCCCTTCACCTAATGGAATATCCACATCCATCGAACATCCGACTAACGTATCACTATCTAAACCACCATGAAGATGGAGGGCAGCAAAAGGTGAGCCAACATTAACGCCGACACCAACAGAGCAAGTATCTTGTAAAATTTGGTGGCCACTATTTCCACCTGGGCCTTGACACCTATTAGAATCCAAAAAACCATCGACACCTATCGAAGTATTTATTACCTACACCTAAAAAGACCCACATCAGGACAGGGTTCATAAAAACACATAGATAAAATCAATAGATGCACATACAAAGACGATCGCAATAAAACAAACCTATAAACCTAAGAAAAAGCAGGATACAATCTAGTTTTACCTACACCTAATAAGATTACGGGCAAAAGTCGAGAGAAGGTAGACGAAGAAGATAAGGCTTGTGACAGTGGAACGTAAAAATTCGGTCGAGGATATGGGTCGACTGATTTGGATATCGGTCTTGCCCAGTGTAAGCATTTTTTTTTATCGGTCGCCGGCAACAAAAACACAATATGGGTTGCTTCAACAACCCATATTGAAACACAAGAAACTCACAAAAATCTTACCATTTGACACTCAAACTCATATTGTTAACTTTTAAGTCCACCATTAAAAGGCCTGGTATTCACTAGCACTAGTTTTGTTACACAAAAACAATCCAAAAAATCTAAAAAGCAATGCTTACCTTGTTACGCCATGTTTGTTCTCATTCACAGATAGTAGTAGTGTTTGAAGGCTAATGAACAAAACATGGTTTGAAGGCTAATGGTCAAACATACATAGTAGTAGTGCTTCATGTAATATCTCTAAATTTACCATCTTTCTGTCATTGGAAATGCATGCATGTATGTACACGTATTGGAAGCATGCATGTATGTACACGTATTGGAAGCATGCATGGCTTTTTTTTGAAAAAAAAAATAAAAGAAAATAAAATAATATGGGTCACTACTGTGAAGAGAGAGGTGAATATGGATTGAGGAGAGAAAAAGCTGAGGTGGCAGCCGGAAAGATAATGCAATATGGGTCACGAGTGTGTCTAGCCTAAGTATAAACCAAGAAGCGGTGGCCTCGTGAATGGGTAAACACCAGAAAGAAGAAACGGATTTAGATTACAGGCCTGGACAACACGAATGGACCAGCCCAAAAAACCCCCTAAACCTAAACAACATGGTGCGCGTCGTTTCATGAGTAATTATATTCAAGTTATTCTGATCGGCATAAGTCTGCAGAGAGTGAATATATATAACACATGTTGAGGCCCAACTTAGACCACCATAATAGGCCTACTACTTGGCCCAAAGCATTTAAACGAAAAATATATACTTGTATTCAGTGTCGATAGTTAAAGAGTAAATACTGTACAGACGTGTTAGTTTCACTATTTTAACAATGAAAACTATAATGATCTTATAATCCTGTTAATAAAACAGTTGTTACTATTTTTTCTTTCTATGTTTGAAAACTAAAGTTACGCTAATGAAGTTTGTTTGAGAAATTCATTTCTGATTCTGATCAAGCGGCGGAGGGTTAGGGTAGTGGACAATACCTTTTTTTCACCTCAAAAGTAATGTTATACGTGACGGCATGCTCAGCTATGACGAAGCTATAATGTTTTTTATGGCGTCACCTTAAAAGCGACACAAAATATGAAAATATTTATAAATTTGTATATTCAATTATATTCCAGAGTTTAAAAAAAGTGTTATACATAAAGAATTAAATCAATAAACTATCTTTGCATGTAATCTTCTTCATTTCTTTCAAAAACCTTCTTCATCAGAGTTATAAAAAAACGCCCCGCCACGACTGTCAGCGCCTCATTTCACGCAACACTTAGAGCCGACGTCTTGATGTATTTTATAACGTGTAGGTCACGTTTCATGTTTTAGCGGCATCTTAAATCCGCTATAGCGCTCCTTTTAGAACCCTCCATAGTAAAAGATTATTAGTTAGCTCACCACACTTTATTTTCATAAAGGCCCAAATTTTTAAAGCATCTTTATGTTGGACGGGTTTACTATAACGACACTTCATATTACTCTAGAAGTCAAAAGTCATACTTTATTTTGATGAAAATAGTTTAAAGGAAACCAGCATTATAAATGTGAGCATGTTTGACCATGTTACAATTAAAAATGGTGAATTTAAGAGCACTCAACATAAAAATGCATGGGTGTGAGATGGGTGCGAGTAAATTGCGGATCAAAAATGTATAAAAGATCATATCCACCGCCCAGAATACCGTTTTCATCTTTGTTGCCATGTGCCACTGTTCCTTTCGTCACATACTTTGAATTTATATATATCAATAATTCAATATGCTGATTTGCTATTAAGTTAAACGTAACATCATATTTTGTTAGTCTCTCATCGCAAACGCTAAGTTGACTGATCAAGAAAAACCTTTTGGAGAAAATAGTCTGGGTTCAATCCCAACTCCTGACTAATTAGTAATTAGATTATTAAGAACAGGTGATCATTGCCTCGGGCCGGATCCTTGGAGAAGGGTCAGGTTAGCCTCAAAAGATGCATGAAATCGAGGTGTTCCTTCCGATATGCACCTTTTGGAGAACATCATATTTTATTAGTGTTGTGAAAACGAGTTAAAATATCTTGACCTTATAGTCATCAATTCATCATAATAGCTAGTATTCCTATTAGTATTATTATTTTATTATATTATTATTATTATTATTATTATTATTATTATTATTATTATTATTATTATTATTATTATTATTATTTATGAAAGAGTAAAGATTTCATTCAAACATGGGATAAGAGTACATCGTTGGTTGCTCGAAAAAAAGTACAATCTGGGACTCTACCATCTAAGACTATCTCTTCACTATGCCCTAATCCCCATGTAGCAATGCTATGAGCGACCATATTCCCCTCTCTTTTAACAAACGACCAATTGCACGTACTAAAAGCTTCAGAAGAGACTAAGATTTGCGAAAACAAGCACGTTATTTGACGAAGAACAGATCGATAGCGAAGTGCATTAACAAGGCATAGGGAGTCTGATTCAAAAACTACATTCTGGAAATTTTTACTTAGAGCATGAGTCATAGCCCACATGATAGCTTTGGCTTCGGCTTCCAACGGAGAGGCCGCATAACATTCTACTCGAGCACCTGATAATAACACCTCCCCATTATGATTTCGAGCAACAAACCCCAAACCTGCCCTACCCGTTTCTTTTTGCCACGATGCATCAGTGTTGAGTTTAACTTGTTGGAGTTGTGGTTTCACCCATGAACCTCTTTCCTTTATTTCATTTGATATTGTTGCGAGCTCTTTCTTGTTAGCCACCTGGTATTCTAAAAGTAGATGTTTTGCAACAACATCCACTTCTTGTGCTCTTCCGTCAAGTTGGCCATGAAAACGCTCATTTCTTCTTGTCCATAAACCCCAAAGTATCATAAGAAATAACTCCCAACTCGAAGGAATTTTCTCTAAAATCACATGACATAAATCTTCCAAAGTGTCGGGATTACCTTCTTCAAGCAACCTATCAAGACTACATCTGACCCACACCTCTTTTGCAACCGAGCACCTGTACAAAATGTGCATTACATCTTCCCCAAGCTCACCACAATGTGTACAAAAGAATGATGATAAATTAAGCCTTCGAATCCGCATGTTTTCAACAGTAGGAACATAGTTATGCAAGGCGCGCCAAATAAATAACTTGATCTTGTTAGGCACGTTTGCCTTCCAAACAGCATGCCATAACTTCATACGGTCTTCTGTATCATTCAGCTCCACTTCCAGCAATGTATCAAGAGCCAAGAAATAGGCCGTTTTGCATGAAAATTGTCCATGTGAGCTATTTAACCAGTATATAGTATCAGGACTTGATTGACTCACAAAGCAACATAAAATTTTATTTGCAACATCATGTGGGAACAACGAAAAGAGCGGATCCCTGTTCCAAGCATCACCAACATCATTTAATAAGTCGCGAACATAAACTACCTCGCAACTATCTGGTTTAGGACCCAATCTTCTATGGTTTGCAAGCCAAAAATCCTCCCACACATTCACAATACGACCATCACCTATATTCCATTTGCATCCCTTATGAACCAGTTCTTTCACAACCAAAAAACTACGCCAAATGTAGCTTGGACGGTAGCCAACAGTTGCATTAAAGAAGGTCGAGTTTGGGAAATAACGAGCTTTCAAAACCCTTGCAGCCAACGTTGTTGGAGATGTTATCAAACGCCATACCTGTTTTGCTAGAAGACACTTGTTGAAAAGACCCAAGTGACGGAAACCAAGGCCTCCACGAAACTTAGACACGCGCATTTTCTCCCATGAGCACCATCGAATGGGGTTTTCTTTGACACCATCACCCCACCAAAATAAATTAAGAGCCTTGTGAATATCATCAATTAAGGTTTCAGGGGGTAGAAAAAGATTCATGACGTACAAAGGCATTGCTTGGGCTACCGATTTAATAAGAACTTCCTTCCCTCCACTTGAAAGAGTTTTCTCCTTCCATCCTCCGAGCTTCTTTTTAATCTTATCAAGAATAGCTTGGAATACCACTTTCTTCGATCTCCCGATGATTGATGGAAGACCCAAGTATTTAGTCTGATTCACAACTTCTCGTACTTCCAAGGACTCAAGAATACGGGTCCGAATGGGTGGCTCAACATTGGCGCTAAAAGAGACTTCAGATTTATCATAATTAATAACCTGGCCTGATGCCTGGCAATATCTTTGAAGAATTAATGCATGGTGTCCATTTCTAATAATATGCAAACTGATGACGTATAGTCTACACCGGGTCATGAACCCGTTTGGTAAACAATACCCACACGCAAGCCCACTACGCGTGGGCCAGTTTCATACTAATTGGACTACCAATTAGACGGCTTTGGCCCACGAGGCCCAAGCCCAATGATTATTTAGGAATGTGAATAAACGATATCTCCTAATTATAGGATGTATATCAAATACCCGCGATACGCGGGACATACCAAGGTTTGCGGAACACGAAACCAACAAGGATTCGTGTCTATATATAGAGGGCATTATAACTCTCGCAAAGGTACGACTTACAAACCCTAACTCTTCACAACCCTAAAACACGATTACTTACTCTCACGCCGGAGGATAATCGGGGGAGACAATCCCTCGATAAGCCTAACGGTGTTTGTTGCTTTCTTAGTGCGCAGGTCTCAAGCAATATCAATCAATTGATACGAGGAAAGGAACCCAAACAAGGAACGCCCAACTTTTGTATCAACAAGTGGCGCCATCCGTGGGACCCAACACTAAGGACTAGAATGACGAAACACAAAAATTCATCCAAGGGAACTCCGCAATTGGATAAGACGCGTGGTGACCCTCCAAGGAGGAACTACCCTGATGCGCCT
The DNA here is from genome assembly GCA_014162995.1 of Artemisia annua. Classification (NCBI taxonomy): domain Eukaryota; kingdom Viridiplantae; phylum Streptophyta; class Magnoliopsida; order Asterales; family Asteraceae; genus Artemisia; species Artemisia annua. The sequence continues at coordinate 104,311 of LBNU01017558.1, forward strand.
CCTAGGCAAACCACTGGGACAACCAGTGCGCCTGGCCGCCAGGAAGTAGAAACCACCACGACTCTCCCATCGGTGGAAGTACCCTCTGCAACTGCTCAGACTACTACAGTAGTCCCAAACATCGAGGATCTCCAGCGCACTCTCTTTGCTACCCCCCACCAAGTAGCAACCGCTGTGGACAACACAGTGCCACCAAACGCGCCTGATCGCGAGAGGAGGCTCAATTTGGAAGATGGTACTCCTGCGCTGGAGGAAAATGCTCAAGAAACAATGTTAAAAAATCTTGTATCACAAAATTTTGAGACATTGAACACACTCCTGCAAGAGGAGGCCAGGAGAAGGTTAAGGAGTCGGCTCGACTTCAATGGAACTTCCCCACCGCGCTATGAAGAGCGCGACAATAACAAGAGGCGCGCCAGTGTTCGAACTAGACTCGGCACGCCGTCAAACTCACATTACTCGGAGGAACAAGGAGATAGTGAGAGGCGAACTAGCGTCCACACCAGATTGGGTGGTCGCAGAGTCCACGACAGGTTGGGAGGACAGCACTCACCAAGTGATGAATCTTCTAGATCTAGAAGAATCCACGATAGACTAGGTGGACGGGTATCCCCTAACGAAAGCTTCTCAAGCTCAGGCCCCGAGGAAAAACGGCGCAAGCGCCGCAGAAAAAACGACTCTCCCTCAGATAGCTCCTCGGAAAACGAGGATAGCGATACCGGACACTGGAAGTCCAGAGGAAGACGTTGTGAGGAAGAGGATGATGACATATCCCTTCCTTGGCATCGCCAAAAGGTTGGTGCGTTCTCAAGGCGTATCAGCGATTATTCAGACAATAAGAAAAGGCGAATGCCTTCGAATGTCAAAACATATGATGGAACGGGTGACCCCGATGATCACCTAAAAATTTTCGAATCAGCTGCGGGCATCGAAAACTGGCCACAACCTGTGTGGTGCCATATGTTTAATTCCACGTTGGTAGGGAACGCACGAACTTGGTTTAGCAAACTTCCACGAAGAAGTATAAAAGGGTATGAAGAGTTGCGGAAAGCATTCCGCTTGAACTTCACACAGAGAAAGAAGTACGCTAAGGACCCAGTAGAATTGGCGAGGATCAAACAACGCCAAGGGGAGTCTACGAGCGCCTTCATGGAGCGCTTCAAAGACGAATGCCTACACATCAAGGCATGTCCTGAAATACTAAAAATTTTAGGATTCATGAATGGGATCACCAACCAAGACCTTATCAAAAAATTAAATGATAAAGTCCCCCAAACATTCGACGAACTGATGAAGCGTACAAGGTCTTTCGTTCAAGGAGAAGCCGCCGTCGCGGACAGTAAGAAAGCATATTCTAACTACAGGCCACAAGAACAGTTAAGGAGACAATCCAATGACCATGGCGGCAATCGCAACAAAGGCTATCGCAATGACGGAGGTACACGGGGTAACGACAAGTATACCCCGCTGATAAAAACTCCTAGAGAGATATTCGCAACAGAGGGAGCAAATTTCCCCAAACCTCCACCAATGCGCACCCCAGAAGGAAAGCGCATAGGGAATGGTTACTGCGACTACCATGGACAGAAAGGCCACACAACGAACGAGTGCGTCCAGCTTCGCCAACTAATTGATAAATTAGTAAAAGAAGGTAGGATGGACCACCTAGTCAAAAACATCAAAGAAGGGAAGGATAAGCAAAGAACCGGGGATAAAAAAGAACCACCTAAGGACAAGGCGGACACAATTTACATGATACAATCATGGCAGCGCAAAGTCAAACAAAAGGTTAGCCAAAGGTTCTCCCCTAACGATGAGATCTCCTTCCCAAAGTTGACCGCGGACAACGCGGTAGCAGAACCACTCACCATTGAAATACATGCGGGGGGACACGATATCCACCGTATGTACGTGGACGGAGGGGCATCAGCTGAAATAATGTACGAACATTGTTTCAAAAGGCTAAAACAAGAGATTCAAAATCAGCTAATTCCAGCTGCGACATCTCTAACAGGCTTCACAGGAGAGAAGATATGGCCAATAGGACAACTACGCATGCTCGTAGAAGTCGGCAATAAAGAGCACTCCACCAAGGCGTGGATGAACTTCATGGTCATTAGATCTCCATCGCCATACAATGGCATCATTGGAAGATCGGGAATATCAGCGCTCCGCGCAGTGCCATCCACAGCACACGGAATGCTGAAATTTCCAGTAAAAGGCGGCATTGTTACTCTCTACAACCACGCTCTGCCTCCTGAGGAATGTAACACAGTTACAGGCGAAACCACAGCGGCTAAAGAACACGGCGCACCCAAAGCACCAAACTTAAAAGTAGCAATTCACCCCGACTATCCTGAACAACAGGTATCGTTGGGAGGTTCGCTGTCAGAAAAAGGGAAAGCAGCCGTGTGCGCGCTCCTACAGAAAAACCTGGATGTTTTCGCGTGGGAACCAAAGCATATGACCGGTGTGCCTCGGTCAATCTCAGAGCACAAGCTACAAATCCGACAAGGATACCCGCCGATAAGGCAAAAGAAGCGCGGTCAAGCTCCAGAACGCGCGAAAGCCATCCTGGAGGAGGTACATAAGCTTGTGGACGCAGGCATTATGCGAGAGGTATATTACCACGATTGGTTGTCTAACCCAGTCATGGTAAAAAAGAGCGACGGCAGCTGGAGAATGTGCGTGGACTTCACAGACCTCAACAAAGCATGCCCACAGGACTGCTACCCACTACCCGAGATAGATTGGAAGGTAGAATCCTTATGTGGATATCCTTTCAAATGCTTCCTAGACGCATACAAAGGATACCACCAGATCCAAATGGCCAAGGAAGACGAGGAAAAAACAGCCTTCCACACAAGTCAAGGTGTCTTTTGTTACACAAAGATGCCTTTTGGGTTGAAGAATGCAGGAGCCACCTACCAGCGATTGGTAGACAATGCATTCGAAAAGCAAGTGGGTCGCAACCTAGAAGTATATGTTGATGACTTGGTCATAAAAAGCCATACAGAAGACGAAGTAGTGCGAGACATTGAAGAAACATTCAAAACACTACGACGGATCAACATGAAGCTAAATCCTAAGAAATGCACTTTTGGCGCTACAGAAGGCATGTTCTTAGGATACTTAATAGAACCTGATGGCATCAAGCCATGCCCTGAAAAGACTGAAGCGGTCATACAACTCCCTTCGCCACGAACACTCAAGGAAGTACAATCCCTGAACGGAAAATTGGCCGGCCTGAACAGATTCCTATCTAAGTCAGCGGACAAGTCATTACCGTTATTTAAAACACTCAAGAAGTGCACAAAAAAGAGTGACTTTCGTTGGACTACCGAAGCGGAGGAGGCATTTCAACAGCTTAAACAAACAATAGCGGCGCTCCCAAAATTAGTCGCACCTCAATTAGGGGAAGAGTTGATAATGTACTTATCTGCAACTCACGGGGCCGTCAGTGCAGTACTGTTGACAGATAGAAACGCAGTACAAACTCCTGTGTACTTCGTAAGCAAGGCGCTCAAAAAGACGGAGATTAACTACAGCCCGATGGAAAAGCTAGTCTTAGCGCTAGTATTTGCAGCCAAGAGGCTACGCAGATACTTTCAAGCACACCCTATCGCGGTAATCACAGACCAACCCATCAAGCAAGTAATCTCCAAACCTGACGCGTCAGGGCGATTGCAGAAGTGGAGTGTACTGCTAGGAGAGCACAACATCTCCTATAGACCACGCACCGCAGTCAAAGGGCAGATACTCGCGGATTTCATTATTGAAAAACCAGATAGCGAGGATATAACTCAACCACCCAAGGTGGAGTTACAAGAACCATGGATCCTGTTTACGGACGGATCGTCATGCGTTGATGGCTCAGGCGCAGGCCTCATCCTCACTAATCCAGAAGGAATGGAATTCACATATGCCCTGCGCTTTGAATTCACTGCCACGAACAACGAAGCAGAATATGAAGCCCTAATCGTTGGACTACGAATTGCAACACGAATGGATGTACGCAACCTAGAAGCAAATGTAGATTCCCGTTTAGTGGCCAATCAAGTGTCCGGGGAATTCGAAGCTAAGGAGGAAAACATGATCCAATATCTTGAAAAGACAAAATCCTTAATCCAAGGATTTGACAGATTCACAATCAAGCAAGTTCCTCGAGGGGAAAACAAGAAAGCAGACGCGTTGAGTAAGATTGCATCTACAAGCTTCGCACATCTGTCAAAACAGGTATTGGTAGAAACCCTAAAGGACAAATCAATTTCCGAGATTGAAGTATCCATGGTAATAGAAGAAGAGGGCCCTACATGGATGACCCCTATCGTGGACTTCATCAGCAAAGGCATATTACCCCATGAGAAAACGGAAGCTCGACGAATACGGCGCACAGCGCACAGGTTCGAACACAGAGATGGTGTCTTATATAGACGCTCATTCTTGCAACCATGGCTCAGGTGCGTAGGACCCCTCCAAGCGGATTACGTACTCCGAGAGATCCACGCTGGTTCATGCAGCATGCACTCAGGACCACGGTCTGTTGTGGCACGAGCACTAAGGTCAGGATACTACTGGCCCACAATGCACCGAGATGCACGTGACTTGGTACGCAAGTGCAGCGATTGCCAAGTTCACAGACCAATCCCACGCCGACCACAACATGAACTTACACCGATAACGGCGCCATGGCCTTTCTACAAATGGGGTATAGACATTGCCGGACCCTTCCCTGTTGCCGCAGGAGGATTGAAATACCTCATCGTAGCAATCGACTACTTTACAAAGTGGATTGAAGCGAAAGCAGTGGCGACAATCACGGGCAACCAAGTTAAGCGATTTGTATGGGATAACATAGTATGTCGCTTTGGACTACCCGGTGAAATCATCTCAGATAACGGAAAACAATTCCGTGATAATCCGTTCAAAGATTGGTGCGAACAGCTGAACATCACGCAACACTTCGCGTCAGTAACTCACCCACAAACAAATGGTCTAGTTGAACGCGCGAACAGGAGCCTGGGCGAAGGAATCAAAGCGCGTCTGGACAGACACAAAGGAAGATGGGTAGAAGAACTATCACATGTTCTCTGGGCGCACCGAACAACCATCAAGGTCAGCAACGGAGACACTCCCTTCTCCTTGGTCTACGGAACAGAAGCTGTCATACCTGCTGAAATTGGAATGCCAACTATCCGTACTGCGGAAGTTAATACTGCTACCAATGACGATGAGCGGCGAATAGACTTAGATCTATTGGAAGAGAGACGTGAACGCGCAGCAATACGCGAAGAGAAAGCCAAGTCAAGAATGAAAGGGTACTATGACGCCAAAGTGCGCAGCACTTCATTCAGGCCAGGTGACTTCGTCTACCGCGAAAACGACTCAAGCCGCGCAGAAGACACTGGAAAGCTAGGACCAAAGTGGGAAGGACCTTACGAGGTCATTGAAGCACTTGGAAATGGAGCGTACAAGCTACGCGATAAAGATGGCCAGGAACTAGAACGAACGTGGAACGTTCGCAACCTTAAACGATGCTATCTTTAAATAGGCTACGGCCCAGCATGGACACTCAAACACTTTAGAAAGTGCCCCAATAAAGATCCATGTAATTTTACTTTTTTACGTCTTATCTAGATAAATATTTTCTTTCACAAACTTGCAAGTATTAATAAAACATTCGCGGTTTCTAGCTAACTCTGCGAAAAACTTTTCTTACATTGTTATCTAAATACTGTTTATATCTCAATGTGTTGGTCACGTTACCTTTAGCCTACATGGCGTGCATGCACTAATTAATACCCACGATGGTAAAAAGGATGAGTTAACCTACTAAACAACTCGTTGAGTAAGAGGGTTGCAAACCCATCAACTTTGGATTACGTATCCTTGTTAAACACCTTGCGCTCAAGACGTTGGCGCAAGTTCCTTGCACACCCCACGATGGATACGCAATACGGGCACACTGTGCGCGTTTAACAACTTTGAAAATCAAGACTCTTGATTCTATAAAATTTAATACGACAAGTACCTCTATAAAAATTCATACACGACTATGGATTTTTTTTTAACTAAGTTAGTACAATTCCAACACGACTTTGGAAAACTGCTTAAGGAAATACATGATATACTTAGATATTCAATGATATCTTTACGCAAAGATACATAAGCCATACGCGAACAACGTGTTTGAATAAACATAAGTGCTTGAAAAAGTATAACATACGCCAAGTACAAAAACCAAACTTTCTTTATATATGAACGAACAAGTTTATACAAAAAGACAAGTCCAAAAACAATAATTACAGAGGCTACATGCTCCATAAACGCCTCAATGTGCTGGTGCTTCCACCCATTGCCTCTTCCTTTGAAGCCTGAAGCTGCTGCAGTATAGCCGCGTCTTTAAGATTAACAGTGGCCACTGTGACAGGAACCCAAACAAGGAACGCCCAACTTTTGTATCAACATAAACGTTACTAGCTTATCTATAATGTTGGTATATTCCTAGCTAGTGTCTTTTTCAGGGTCCTTTTTTTGCGAGTGATGTCGCAACACTTGTTTACCGTTACAAGGGAAGATTGTTAATCAAACGCTACATGATGTCACATCGAAATGACTAGTTTCTGATATCTCTACCGTTGCAATGGATGTACAAATTGAATGAGCGAACTGGATAAACCCTTGTGTTAATTACAGATTACCCACATTTTATTTGGTAATTATTACGATTATTTATGGGTGATGTATACCTGCGACTACAACTGCGACATTACCCAAGTCTTATGTTCGCAAGTATTTTATCCTAGGTAGTTTTTGTATATTTATTTTGTGGGTATATACTCAAGCCTCAACCCAATTTTCATAACATGCCAACTATTTTCTTAATACTATTTCACATATAGTAACAATCGTTTATAACAAAAGATGTACATCCAATAAAAAAAATGTGTACAAGTATACAAGCTTATTCTCGCAAATTATCCTTGCAATAGTAGTCAAATGGTTGGGGACATGCACATGAAGGCGGAGGTCATGAGTTCAAATCGTTGCCATGTGTTCTTCAATCATGAAATTACACGATATACCTCTCTCATGTTGACAGTTAGACCGGTTGGTAGGAGTGTAGGAGCCATTAGAGTGCTTGGTGTGAGAACCAAATCACACGCCCTTAGCCCATTTGATGACCAACAACGGCACCATTATTGCACCATATGGTGCACGCCATTCCCCCTAGTTGGTTCACTCACTTGTGCCATTCGGCTTTCTTTTCTTTTCTTTTTTCATTTTTTGTTAGTGTATAGGGTATTTTTGGTGGGGTATTATGAATAAGTGTTTTTTTTATAAGAGGGCGTTTTAGTTATTGATGTATTATTAGAAGGGAAATGAGATGACACTTATTCGCTACTCCCGCACCCTGCTCTCCTATAACGTTAGTATTAGACCGGTACTAGGCTAACTTTAAACTCCTACCGACCAGCCTGATGCACACAAGTACATAACCAATCCACATCTTAAATCTCAACACCTAACTGGCACATTTACCCCTCAACTCTACTCTATATCCACCACACTCACAGGGCATTTTCGTCATTTCCCATAACTCTAACCCAAAACTTTTTCATTCTCACCAAGTCACCATTAGTCCATTACCTCATTTCCCCATATATAAAGATTCATTCACAACACACTCCATCTCCAACACTCAGATTCAAACACCAAAAAAAAAAACACAAACCAACATGAGAACAAGCAACCATCTCATAGGAGCACTCAACTTCCTCACATTCCTCCTCTCCATCCCCATACTCTCAGGTGGCATATGGCTAAGCACACGAGCCAACAACACAGACTGCATGAGCTTCCTACAATGGCCACTAATATTCATTGGAGTCTCCATAATGGTTGTCTCACTTGCTGGCATAGCTGGTGCATGTTATAGGAACACTTTTTTAATGTACCTATACCTATGGGCCATGTTTATTATCATAGGTGTACTCATTGGTTTTATAATATTTGCTTATGCTGTTACGGATAAAGGGTCGGGTCGGGCTGTGCTGAACAGGGTCTACCCGGATTACTATTTGGAAGATTATTCGGGTTGGTTAAAGGATCGGGTTTCGAGTGAGAGTTATTGGGGTAAGATACGGTCGTGTGTGCATGATAGTAAGGCGTGTGCTAAAACGGGTCGGGTTGTTGGTGGGTATCCGGAGACTGCGGATATGTATTATTTGAGGAAGCTTAATCCTATTCAGGTTAGTCATTTATTTCCATGTTTCATTTTATGTTCTTATTAGTTATTACAAGATGTCTCAGTTTCAAACGTTGTTAGACAACAACTTTGTAAGAGGCTAGGTAAAAGGTTTGAAAATGATCATACATAGTCAAGAGATGTACATTTAAGAGTCGAGTCAGAAATTTCTGGTCCAAACAAATTTTGATAATTTTTAGAAACTAAACTACAAATCAAATCGTCAGGGAGGCAAATTACGAAAATAATCAGATATTTTTAAAAATACGCTACAATTTTTTCATTAGTGGGCACGTACCCACCTTGCCCCCTCCTGTCTCCACCTCTGCGTGCATTTGAGTAAAAAAAGTTCACTCTATTTTGGCCGTTCTACTTAATTAAAAGTTTTTTTATTTGGTTTAGTGACTGGTATGACAAACCAATATGAATTATGAAACATTGTGTTTTTATTGTCATTAGCTAATTGTTGATCTAGAAGCTAGAATAAGTTTAGTGTTTGCGATATGTTGGTGGTTATGCGTTGTATGATTGAAGTGTAATTGCACTTGCTAGGACTAAATGATGATTTATGTTCTGTAAAGTCAAACCACTTTTGCAGCATATAAACACTTTATGTTTCAAAAGTTTAACAAGAATATTCCACAATAATGCATTTTTGAACGCAAGTAATACTTGTTGCAAGATTAATTTACAAGAAAAATACAATATGAATACATGCCAACGTAAGGAAAATTATATTCCTAGACGTCTCGTGTAAGAAACCAGATTTCGTGAGAAATGTTTGGAAAATAATAATGCTTAATATAATATTGATTTTTTATATTTTATTTCAAATAATGAATTTCGTGGAAACCTGGTTTTGAGGAGTACTAGATACACATCGACAACATGCAAATTTAAAATTAAAAAGGTCGGTGTCATATTAAATTTTTAATTAACCCGATCTTGTGAGTTTAGTTCATTTTTTTTGTTTTGGTTTTTGTAACTATATATGAGTTATGTCAAAGTAAGATTATTTATGGTTAAAACTTGTATGATTCAATTTCAGTAGACAAAAAATCTGATAAATAGCATAGGAAATCTTATGATTCTTCTATTACATTAATTTTTCATTATCTAAATATAAAGTAACAAATGTTTATTCCATTTTGCGTTTTTAAAGTAGCTTTTGAAATTTTAAATTGTTATGAGCGAGTTTTTGGTGGCAAATGCATAAAGACAAATGTGCCACTTAGATTATGCCAATAGCCAAGTTGACCGTCAAACTTAACGGTTCTCTATTTTACAAATGAATTGCAACAACTATTATACAAGTAGTATTTCAAAGTTAGTAACAATTCCTTTGTTAAAAATAGTGGTTCAAACATACATTTTCGGTCTTTGGATTAATAAAAAAGTTTTGATCAGTTATATCATGTTTTTATTCGGCTTTATCAGTGTGTACACTGTGTGCCAATCTATGTCAATCAATATGTCGTGTGTACATATAAAAGGTTTCACATGTATGATGATCAATGAACATATTTTCTCTTGTCAGACTTCATCAGTACCATGTACAAGTACCATGTACAAGTACAATGTTCAACTGCATGGGTCAATGGTCAAAGCAAAACCCTTATGCATAAAGAGTAACTTTTTCGATAGGAAAATAATTGGATGGTTAATAATTGGATATAGTTGAGTTCTTTATTACTCGTAACTAATTACTAATTTACACCCGTTGATATTTGTCAGCAACATTGTCTGGCATGCCTATGGGACAATTCACATGCATAGAACAGAGAGAGTTGAGCTTTAAATATATAAAGGATAGTTTTGGAAACATGCCCATATAGGAGTAACCAATAACTAGTTCAATCCCATCTTAAAAGCTTTTAAAAATAGTTTAGTTAGGTGTTTATTGGTTCGGTTAGGTTTGTGCTTGACTGTATCTCATACCTCGTTCAAATGGGATTGAGTATTGTTGGTTTAGTTTTCCGCCCTTGTTTCCAATATGCTCAAGCTTTTAAAACTAGTTTAGTTTAATTGTTTATTGGTTCAGTTTGTTCTTGACTGTGTCTCATACCTCATTCAAGTGAGATCGAGTATTATTGGTTTGGTTTTTCGGCCTTGTTTCCAGTATGCTCAGTTGATTCATAATCAAGTTTGTTGTATAAATATACTTAGTCCTTTAGAGCTATTGTATTTTACCTAACAACCATGTTGTGAAGTACAAGGAATTAAACTAACGTGTCATACAGTTTTTATAAGCAATCCAAACACTATTGTATACTGTACTAAAGTTGTGTTTATGATAATGTGACAGTCCGGATGTTGCAAGCCACCGACAGAGTGTGGCTATATCTACGTGAACGAGACCATATGGAACCCAGTGAATGCTGCCGCTCTACCTAGCAATCTTGACTGCAATAGGTGGACTAATGACCAAGATCAATTATGCTATAATTGTGACTCGTGCAAAGCCGGGGTATTGGGGAGCTTAAAGAAGAGTTGGAGGAAAGTGTCCGTCATCAACATTGTTGTTCTAATCATTTTGGTCATAGCCTATGTTATTGCTTTAACTGCCTTTAGGAACAACAAGAGGATGGACAACGATGAACCGTATGGTGGCACAAGAATGGAGAAGGCAAGGCCGTCTCGGATACATTTCTAGTTAATTTGGTTGTTTGGATTTCAGAATATTATTGTTCATTTTGTAGGAAAATGATTTTGATTTATTAAGGTTGGTTTGTTTTGTATTGGATTTTTTTGCTTTGGATTTGTACATAAGTAGACTTGTTTCTTATTTTGAAGAAAAAGTGTTTGATATGAATCTCTAACAAGGTGATGACATTCGATTATGATTAGACTAGATTATATAGTAAATAGTTGAACGTTTAAAGTAGATCAAATTACCAAAGTCCATAGTTTTCTTTTGACGGTCTATAGTGAGCTCATTTTCTAGACTTTGATGATGCAACAAATCATTTTTGGACTCCAATTATTCATTTTCAAACTTTGGAAGCCTTAAGCTAAATTTTTAATACTCTAAAATCTAAATCGTAACAAACCAAGTTTTGGTATTTTTCATTTGGGATCGTAACAAACTAAGTCAATTCAATAGTAAAACCTTTTAGGTTTTGTATCAAATGGATTTTTTCGGCAAATGCATTTTTAGGGGAATGCTAAGGTAACGCCTATGTGTCGAAATAGTTCAAGCCACCATACACCTTGCACTAAAGGGATAAGATAGTGTGTGGCTCTGTTAACCCCACTAACCTTTTTTACCTTAAGTTTCCACTTAATTACTCACTCTGTTGTTGTAAAAAAATTTATCGTCTCATACAATCATCCAAACAATCTTCTACGCCACACGCTCTTACTTACACTTTTCTCTGAAAGTCATTAATCATACAACTAAACTAAAAACGTACTTTACCATTACTTATGAACTTATATGTAACTTTAAATAATTTCAATAACATCAATAAGAATAGCAGATATACAAAATCTTGTGTGAATTATACGGATCGATTATGTAATCAATGTTGACTTGCACATATAGTTAACACCCTTCCACAACGCATAAACCTTAACACCCCGTAACCCTTTCATATAGCGTTCGTAAATTTCTTTGTTTAAAGGCCCTCATGTTAAGGGCCGTTTAGACAAAGGACTACAAGTGCTAAGGGGTTTCGAGTTAAGGGTATTGACAAAAAAAAAAAAAAAAAAAAAAATAATAATAATAATAATAATAATAATAAAATAAAATAAAAAAAAAATGTCAAAGGACCTTACATGCGGAGTATAAGTTAACGCTAATCACAAGGACGACTTGCATAATATATTCTAGACTCATAGAGGTTTTTGGAATTGCTTATTTTTCTATTTATTTATTCTTCTAATTAAAGATAAGCGATTCTAAGCCGTTTAAAATAGCTGGCGACGGTGTTAAACTTTTATTATTAAAAATATGCTTTAATACCTCAAAAAACATAATTGTATGTTGAAAAATAACATTTCATTATGTATTGAAAAATGTGTTCTTTAGCTTCAAAGCTAAGAAAATAATCCTTCTCTCTAATATTAAGTGTCTACGTCATTATTTAAGGAGTCTTAAAAAAAACTGTTCACGTTCTTTTTAATGAAAATAGAATTTAACGAGTATATATAATATTTGAATGATACTATCACCAAATTTTGTAAAACTTTGTGCATTAAGAAAGTAAATATCTTAACTACTTATAAAGCATGTATAAAATCTCTTAATTTTTTAAACTTCTTAATCTTTGAGTAATGTTTTATGATATAAGATAATTTGAGGATCAAATATTTTTTCCACCATTCATCTTCCCTCCATCTTATTTTAATGGATGAGATTAATCCAACAATTTAAAAAACTCACTTCATCTCTTTTTTCAAAATGAATATCTTCAAACCGTAATCGTTAGCGAAAAAAATATACCGTTACGACGAGCATTTAATTATCTTCTATAGTATGCATGTGATATAAAAATCTTCGAAAAAAAAAAAATTTCGTTTTCACGTTTTTCGTGGCCGAAAAAATCACATATGATATACATATATATATTACATACATATAGATATGGCAAACAGATAGATATATCATATATGATATGTAATATCATATATGATATATCACATATGATATTTTTCGGCCACGAGAAAAAACGTGAAAAAAATGAAAAATTTTTTTTTGTCGAAAGTATACCACAATGCGTATCTATAGAAAGATAATTAAATGCTCATCGTGATGGTATAATTATTTTCGCTTAACGATTAACGGTTTAAGAGATAATTAAATTATAAAAAATGGGTGAAATATTAAATGTTTTTAATCTCAACCATTGATTTCTTTTTAGATGGATGGTGGGGATGAGTCCCTTGGTATGTGAGGAATGTTTGGTTTTTTAAATAACTCAGCTCATGTTTTATACTTATTTTACCCCTTATAATAACAAGGTTTCATTTTATATATTTAGGTTAGTCTTTTAATTCTAACACATTCTTTTAATACCATTTACAGATGAAAAGGTCAAAAATATGTTTAATTTACTTTGCTCTAATAATAAAAATGGCAAGTTAACACAAGGCGACTATTTAATTCTAAAACACGTTTTCAAAATAAGTTAACACGAGGGGGTCTAATAAATATTTATCCCGCAAATTTTGCATCAAATGTCAAACCAAAATCATGATTTCATAAGTTATTTGTCGATATACATCGTCGTTTTGCGCGGGTATTCATCCCGTTCTAACTAGGGGTGTGCATCGGGCCGGAACCCGACCCATCCCGACGAAGCCCGAATCCCGACAAGCTTGAAAATCCTAACCGAATCCCGACCCGAGTCTAGCCCGAATCGTCCCGAATCCCGTCCCGAGTCCCGAAACGAAACCGATTTGTATGGTTTTTCTTTGTAATCCCGACTTCGTCCCGACTCCCGACCCGACCCGACCCGAATCCTAACAAGCTGAAAATCCCAAACCGAGTCCCGACCCGAGTATGGTCGGTTCGGAATTCGAGACAATTTGGGACATCGGGATCGGGACGGTTTTCGGGTGTCGGTCGGGTTTTGCTCAGCCCTATATTCTAACAAATGGGAGTAAAATGGAAAGGCAATTTTGACTTCCAAAC
>LBNU01017564.1:8738-19182 GCA_014162995.1 Artemisia annua
TAAACAAAACCGGTAATCAACGTTTATCACACGTTAATTACACAATAATTCGTAATTAACATTATCCCGTCGACATGTCGACGGGATAATTAAGGCGGGATATTTTCGCGCCCAACTTTTGGCAATAATTGAGGTTGAAAAGTTTGACCATTATATTCCCGTCGACATGTCGACGGGATAATTTGAAACCAAAAAATTCAACGCGGCCTTGCTCGGTCAAGCGTGTTTTTTGTCGTTTTGTGTGTTATGCCGTCGACTTTCGTCGACGGGATTGTATTCGTCGCCTGTTCTCCTATTTCTTGTAGTGATAGTTATCCAGAGTTTGTATGCCACAAAAGCTTTGTGTTTCTTTATATCATCATATAACATTCAACATATTTCATTATTATATATTTCATATTTGTATAAACTTTTGAAGTAGCCTTTTCTTCAAATTTAAAAAGACCAGATAAAACAAAACGTACTGTACTATAACCTACCATCTTTGGTTTTAACTAGGGGTGGCAATCGAGTCGTGTTCGTGTTGACCTATTCGGGTTCGCGTGTTGGCGGGTTAGTATAACCTCAACCCAAACACGACCCATTTATTAATCGTGTCAAGAAACTCAACCCTAACCCACACCTGCATAACATGTGCAACCCATTTTTGACCCGTTTAACCTGTTTAAATATATAGATCAAGTAGTGAATAAGGTTGGTGGTTTGTTGATTTAAGTAGTTTAAATGCAAAAGTGATATAAGGATTTAAAATATGATAAAAATAACACACAAATAATTATACGGCAATTTTCTCAGTTATAAGCGTCAATATTATGATATATGAGGTATAATTGAAATTTAATCGTATTAAGTACCACACAATACATTTAATCCACATCCAACATAAAAAGACATGTTATATATTTTATTTTTAGAGTCTTATATACTTAAACGAGTTCACGGGTTGACCTGTTCAATATTTACTCAACCCAAACACGACCTATTTATTAAACGGGTTAGACCGTTGACCTGTTTTTTACCCAAACCTGTTTAACATCGTGTCGGGTTCGTGCCGTTTATCGTGTCGTGTCGAGAATTGTCATCCCTAGTTTTAACTCTTCAACACCTATCAAGTATCAAACATATCCTAATATTGCATCATATTGCCCAAGTATAGACACGTAACACGTAGAGCATAAAAATTACCCGCGTGAACCAATAAGGAACACAATGTTGTTGTTGCATCTACCAATCTAAATTCTGAATGTCTGGACATAGTTTAAATCATAACCATCGCAAGAAATTTGGCCAACACCCACGAGGTTTTACATGGGAAATTACTGACAGATTTTCGAAAATCTTATACTTAACTATATATGCATGTTTTGTGCAAATGTTCGGTCAAATTATTTTTACTTGCATATATTTACCATAGTATATCAAAGGGTCCTCAGACCTAGGTGGCTTCGTTTTAAACATATATATGATGGTGTCATGGTGAGATATCAATGTGATCAGGGGCGGTACCACAATGGGGGCAGTGTGGGCAACTGCCCCCACAAAGTTAACTCGAGCAATGTCGATTTTCTTGAGATTAAGTGATTTTGATTTTGCCCTCATAAATGGGTAAATAGTATAATGGTGAAAATTTATCCAATAGCTGTATCATACTCAAGTGGTTAAGAACATTTGCAATTTTATGGAGATATAATGTTCGATTCTTGAGCTACTCTATAGATTTTTGTGAGTTTTTGGTATCCAACTTTTTATTTTTGCTTAACCACATGTGCTATCGATCATAAAAAGTAAGTATGTGCTAGATGTCGGGCATATCATCACCAATTTTTAGTTTTGGTTTTCACATGCAAGCATATACCAAAAAAGTTCATTTTCATTCAAAGTAAAATCAATTTCATTATAGCAACAAAGGTCGAGTTACTGACATGACCCGACTTGGTACGCACTTTTTATTTTTGCCCCCTCTTGATAGTTTTTTTGCTACCGCCCTGTGATTGCATGGCTTCTACGATAACACCATATATAGGAAATTAGAAATCCTTCAACAACTTGCAAAGTCACGCATGCAAGTGTGAAAAGGCTCGAAAGCCAAAATTATGGAACTACGATGCATATACGAAGAAAAACAATCTAACAACCTGAATTGGAAATTAAGTCACAATGGAATGAAAATTTCATATGAACAAATTAAGAGTCTTCCTTAATCTATTTGTACAAACATATCTGGTTTTCATTTAATTGTTCATATACTGACCTTGAACTTGTTATTTACTCTCAGCAACTATTTAATTAGTTATGATGTCTAAATTTTTAGGTATTAATGAACTTTCAGAATAAACGGAACCTCAATTGATTTTTAGATGATTAAAGTACGGAGTATTTGTTTTTTGAGCTTTATACCAATTCAACGGTTTGTTTTATTGTAAATTTCTATGGAACGTTTTGTACCCCGACATGTGAGAAATGGTCAGTAATTATATTTTATTATATCAACCCTTATTATGCTTTACACAAAGAGTTTTAATAAAAAAAAAAAAAAAAAAAAAAAAAAAAAAAAAAAAAAAAAAAAATGTCTCACAAAAACTTCCCACAAAATGATGTGTCAGGCAAGAGAGAAGAGAGAGAAACTATAATATATTCCACCAATCACTATCTGACAAGGCATTTTGTGGATAATTTTTCGGATATTTTTATTAGGGTGGATCACTCCTCTTACTCAAAATGGTTGAATGAATAGNAACCACCTTTCTCTCTTCAATTTATTATTATAATAATTATTATTATTGTTATTATTATTATCACTTTATTATAAAATCATATGATTTACGAGAAGCCGAGATACTATCTGAGTCCTCACTGCGCTAGTTATTGCGAAGCTAATCTTATCAAAAATATGAACAACATGTGTTCTAACGCATTTTCATTCGGTAAGTTAAAAGAGACGTAAATTTTTAAGAAAACATGCAATGTCGGTAAAAGGTGAAAGCAATACTCATAACTCAAATCGAACATATTAATCAAATAATTTTTTTCACCCGATACATAATTACTTCAGTAAAGTGACCAAATTATGTGACACCCCTTGCATTTTAGGTTGTTCAAATGACATATCTTGGTCATGTTTAGCAACAACGTTTTGAGCGACAAGCGGTAAGCGGTTTTGTTTTAATCTTCTTTGATAACAAAGTAGCAAGAGTTACTGCTCCAACACTTTTGTTTATGTACTGCTCATTTAAAACGCTTGTTCAACAAGCATTTTATTTGTGTACTACTCATTTAAAATGCTTGTTGAGGAATTGCTCCAGCATTTTTTTTAATAAAAATTACTCATATACCTTCAAAAGTAATGTTCATAAATCACGTTTAATGGGCTGCATATCCATCCCTCCTACAAAACCCTAATCACCCTTTTATAAAAGTCGAACATTGTCATGACTGTAGCACCAATTCTCTTCTAAGTTACGCATCTTGACCATTCAACAGTCAAACACTTTGTGATCACAAGAAAGTAGTGCATGATTCAATTCATTCTTTCTATAATATTGATGCCTATTAATGACTTTTCATTGTCTTTTTGAAGTTTATTGTAGGGGTAATACCAAATTAAAGTATCATACTTGTCAAAAAAAGCTGTTTTGAGTAGCGAACTTTTTTTTCCTCATTGATGTACTAAACTTGCATTTTATTGCCAAAAATACGTACTTTGTACTATTTTCTGACCTTTTTATGACATTTTTGCCCCTGACTTTTTAATAACTTGAGGGGCAAAAACGTCCAAAATACTTATTTTTGGCAATAAAATGCAAGTATAGTACACCAATGAGGAAAAAAAAAGTTCGCTACTCAAAAGAGCTTTTTTGACAAGTATGATACTTTAATTTGGTATTAGCCCTTTATTGTATGACCTGTATAATATACGTCATATATGAGAATGACATTCTACAATTCATTCTTTGTATTATATTGATGCCTATTAATGACTTTTTATCCAGCTTTTCAAAAAAAATTAATGATTTTTCATTAAGTG
The DNA here is from genome assembly GCA_014162995.1 of Artemisia annua. Lineage (NCBI taxonomy): Eukaryota > Viridiplantae > Streptophyta > Magnoliopsida > Asterales > Asteraceae > Artemisia > Artemisia annua. Next base: position 12,763 of record LBNU01017564.1, read on the forward strand.
TCTTTTTGAAGTTTATAGTATGACCTGTATAATATACGTCATATATGATGAATGACATTCTACAATTCATTATTTGTATTATATTGATGCTTATTACGGAGTATGACTTTTCATTAAGTGTCTTTTTGAAGTTTATAGTATGACATGTATAATATATGTCATATATGATGAATGACATTCTATGAAGTGTATACAAGGTATAACTTGTATGATTGTTTTTCCCATCTTGCATAATCACATTATTTTTTCTATAAACAAGCCAGACGCTCTCCAAAACACAATAAGTAAGATTTCTTCTTGTATTCTCTATGACCTGATGTATTAAACTTGTGGATAGATGATTTATTCTATAACCTATTGAATAAAGCAAAATCTTTAGGACATGTAGATGATTTATTCTTTCAGCCTCAAATATTTAGGACCGGTAGATGTATTAAAAGTGTTCTTTCTTGTTTCTAAGGCTATTTATACAAAACCCTACTCACCCTTTCATAAGCAAAAGTGATTATATGATACAGGAAATCAGTATAGTCACAGATAAGTTATAACTAGCGTATCATGGTGTTTATATAATATCAAGCGTGTAAAAGTAATTAGTACCTTATAAATAATAACTTTAATATCTGTTTAATCACTTTTTTTTGTTTAATGTGTATATGCCCTTTTCCGTAATTTTACACTTTATAATTACAGCTACAACTACGTTAGCAAACACGTTTTTTACTAAATTAATATTTTAAATATTGTTTAATCCTCAAACTTTTATCATTTTTTGTTTATAACTCATAAACATTTTTTTTTCTCGTAATGACTACATATTGAACTCGTAAGTTGCATCAAGGGTCACCCAAAAACACAAGTTTACAAGTATAATTATTTGCCGTCCTTTGCGCGGTTATTGGTCTGGTTTATAAGAAAACATACACAAATATTTGTTCATTGAATGAGAAGCTGCAGTTGAGGACCATCGACGATCAGCCGCGTAAGTGATACTCTTTCCATGCATCGAGTTTGCACGTGCAGTCGCATTTTTTTTTTTTTAAAAAATAATCCTCTATCTTTAAAATACTTCGCTAGTTGGTCCCTATACTTCAAGAAGCATTCCCAAAATCATCTCTTGTTTTATCATGACAACGACACAAAACTACAGCCATTTTATGTCAAGTTTAGCAAGGATGTCTTTATTGTTTGGCTTTTATGTGCTTATAACAGTTGTAGCGGACGTAGACATTGGTAATAGGGTATACATTTTCAAAATTTGTTTGAAGACTTAGGGTTAAACTATCGAAAATTCATTTATGAAACATATATTTTACACTACAAATGCTTTTAGAGGGTATGCTCGATCGTGCATATTATGTGCCTCAATTATGTCCGCCTCTGGCTTATAGTAATTTACTTCACATGCTGAGATGAAAAGGTATTGTTTCTTCCTAATCATATAACCTTCAACCACTTGCATGAGTATACTATAAACTACTCAAAGACCATGTAAATGCTATGCAAATGCGAAGAAACAACCTAAATAGATAAATATGGAAACCGCAGTGTACTGCCCGTCGGAGTAGGAACTAGCTAAGGGAGCCACTGTTACAGCTTTTTTAACGGTAATTTATATATAGAGAGAGGATAAGGAATTACATGGATTACTAAACCTATCTATCCAATTACAATAAACAATTTACTCCTACTAGATAACCAATTAAACATGAGAGCTTAACATCATTAAAAACGGATTATAGTATTATGTTTTAGTGATATATAATGATACTTTTTATTGGAAATTATATATCGATGTTCTACCTTTCTAATTTTTAAACTAATCATATCGCGATATCCAGTTTTTGGGACTGGTAAAGCTGAACCGTTGATTGGATGCTTGGTTAGCCTTTAAGGCGATAATTAAGAGTAATAGTGGCTTGAATTAAACCAGATAATCACTTTATGGTGAGAGTACTAGTTAGACCAAATGAAAAGATTTGTAGGTCGGAGTAATATATAGCAATTTATATGCTATAAAAGTAATGTGAAATCGTTACGATCTATTCCACTCGACAAGTATCTCTCAGTTGTTGATGAAAAGACGTGGTTAAACAGTTTGCATAATATATTCATTCATGGAAGGAAGGACATCGTGAATTAGAGCTAATTATATATATCTTGAAAAAAGGTGGGTGGATCTAACTTAGTGCTATGCTAATCTATAATAGTGAAACTGAGACTATTCGTGGCCTGTCAAATGGCGAAGGAGCATGGGCTAATGTTTTCTGATGGTGATCAGTTATCTCGATCTATTTCTGTAAATACTGTTGTCCCATTTAATGTTGTTAGTATAAATTATCATTGTTTAGTATTATGTTAAAGACATTTGTTTAGTTATCGCTGTATTTAGTTTAGTGTTTGTCATTGGGTCGAATTTCTACTGCAATATGGGTCATATTGGTTAACCCAAACAGCCCAATATTTGGCAGTTATATTAGTTAGGTTAGAAACCGTTTTCTCAAACAACACAACGTTTGAGAAAAGCATTACAACGTTTGGTTAAGTATTTATAGATGATTTTCGACCTGTGGAAATCATCACAACCTTTATTAAATCAAAGTCAAAGTTTCTTGTTTACTTTTTACCCATTTTACTGTTTTATCAAATCTATCATATACAAACATTCTGCATCACTATGAAACACTTTTTGAAATCAAAACATGATGGCAAATACCCTGTGAACAATTGGTATCAGAGCCACAAAGGCTCTAATCCTTGGGAACAGCCATCATTCAAACCATCCACAGGTTTCAAAGTGGAAGATATCTCTTAAGGGAAACCCCTAAACGTTTGTATCAGTGGAATACAAGAACCAAGAAGAGTATATCTCCAAAGGCAAAGGAATTGTTAGCACAAACTGTGTTAGACAATGAAGTGTACAATTCACAGAAGCAAGAAAAATCATCAAAAGGAAAAACAAAACTGACAGCAAGAGAGAAGAGATCAAAGTGCTATATTTGCAAAGAGAAGGGACATGCCTACTGGGCATGTGAAAACAGGAAGAAGTTGGCAGGGATTGAGTTGCAACAAGAGATTGACATCACCAACCAAGTCATTGAACAGGAGAGAATGTATCCAGAGAAAGTTCATATCTTTGGAGACTATTTGGTAGAGGGTACAGACAAGGATGATTGGAACAGTATCTGGTATGTAAGCAAACATTACAATCATCATATGTGTCCTAGGAGAATACTGTTTAATGAAGTTAATTATAAGTTTAAGATGTTGGGAAAGGAAGAGTATGAGAGAAAATTCATTTTCTCTTATGGAATAGGCAGTGCAACAATTAAAACAGAACTTGGTGAATTAGTGGTTAGGCATGTGCAGTATACCCCAGAAGTCTCACTAAATATATTAAGCCTAGACTTACTAAAGAAACAAGGTTTCTCTGTTAAGATTAAAGACTCTAGATGCAGTATTTATCATATGTACTATGATGAAGATACAAGTTCACAGTTTCCATCAGAAGAGAGAAAAGAGAATGTTGGGCCAAAAGAAGTTGTGAAAGAACACAACCAATACTTGCAAAAATACTTTGAAACTGTTGATCCAGGGGATGCATGTTCACTTGTCAAAGGTTTGGAGGATTTAGATTGGAACAAAGAAGTCACTCAAGATTACATTGATGAAGACTATCTCAGTTACAATGGAACATTGTATGCACTCAAGGTCAATTCCTTTTCAAGATTTCTTTCTTTTATGAACCTGTTAAAGAAAGATGACATACTTTACAAAAATTGGGAAGTGTTTAATAAGAGGTTTGTGGACATGTTAAAGTGGTTTTATCTTGTACATTTGAATTATGATGTACTTGAAACAATACCACCCATGATCAAAGATGTAGAAGTAAATCTGTTATGCTTGTTAAAAGTGGTGGAAAGTTTAGGAGGATATTTTTCAGTTACTGTTGGCAATAAATGGGGTACAATAGCACAGCTACAAGGCCTAGACATCAAAGATGGTGAAGCAATGATGCATTGCTACAAAAGGTTTATTGATCTAGTTGTTATTTACCATGAAACTGCTCATGATCCTTGGGTTGAAAAATCGTTTGAAGTGGGAGAAGCAAGCAATGTTGGCTTGGCCATGGACCTGCAAGGTCAGAAGGATATGGGAGTAAAGGATGGTGCAATAGATGCAAGACAAAGCCATTTTGGTGTTACACTTGAAGCAGAAGAAGAAGAACACATCAGCAGTGACAGTAATGACTTTCATGTCATTACTTGAAAATTGAAGATGGAAGCATGCAGTCTCAAGATAATTTGATATTAACAAATTAGGGGGGAAATTGTTGTCCCATTTAATGTTGTTAGTATAAATTATCATTGTTTAGTATTATGTTAAAGACATTTGTTTAGTTATCTCTGTATTTAGTTTAGTGTTTGTTATTGGGTCGAATTTCTACTGCAATATGGGTCATATTGGTTAACCCAAACAGCCCAATATTTGGCAGTTATATTAGTTAGGTTAGAAACCGTTTTCTCAAACAACACAACGTTTGAGAAAAGCATTACAACGTTTGGTTAAGTATTTATAGATGATTTTCGACCTGTGGAAATCATCACAACCTTTATTAAATCAAAGTCAAAGTTTCTTGTTTACTTTTTACCCATTTTACTGTTTTATCAAATCTATCATATACAAACATTCTGCATCTATGAAACACTTCTTGAAATCAAAACATGATGGCAAATACCCTGTGAACAAATACAATCTCAAGTCACATGCGCTAGCCAATTCAAGTCAGTTACCTATATTTCACCTAGAAAATTAATAGCTGCGTCATTCAAACTACATTCTAGAGCTGAGCATGCGGAGATTCGATCAGAAACATGAGTTTTTATTTAGAAATCAATGGATCAGGGCGCGCGTGTAAAAATCTGGAAGACATCCAAACCACAACTTGGCTTGGATTGAATGCATGGAGTTGCAACCCCAAAAGACACTTGCTAGGCAGGGAAGGCTACATGCAGTTTCAAGGTTGCTTAAAACTTTAATGATTCCAATGTAGCACTACGCGTTTAATTAGCTTTGATTCTGTTGCTTTTGATATATTCCCAATTTATATATGTTGTCACAGCATCTGATTATCTTTTTAATAAATCCAAATCCCTTGCTGTTAAAAAAAGTAAAGATAAAGTAACGAAACAATGTGTAACATCAAGTTACTTGTACTTAATCAAGTTGTAATTAATACCTAGCCTAGCTTAATTTACTATTGTTAGTTCATATGTGATCATTATAAGCTAACTATAGCATTAACATTATCGGAATCGAATTTCAGTGAAGCAACCGTTAGTTACAGATTCCGCTAGAATAGAAATTAGGAGACCAAAACCATAAAAATAGTATGAATGCAGACGTCTGCCTATATAAAGAGCGTTATTGATGCATGAATATTAAACATTACATAAAATCTTCATTTACATTCCTAAGAGACCCTAGTGTTAATTGCACGTACGTATAGTACATGCAGGCTAGTTGAGCGAAATTAAACTCCAGTGTTGTATTGTTGTGCGCTAATCAACTTTGTTCCACTGACCACTGATAGAAGCAAGCCACGTTGGTCCTGCTCGATAAAAAGTTGCACCCTATAGCTCGCAGGTTAATTTAGTCGTATTCGTAAACACTTGAGAAAAAAAGGTTGGTCTTTCATTTGTTTGATTATGTGTTGATCATCTAAGTAATACAATATCAAATCGTATCTTGTGTTAATTGCATGCAGTTATCCTAGCTCTTCAACCCCATCGTTGATCATATCAAAATATGTTTAATCACACAATATATATAGATGCTATATAATAAGTTGATAAGACGCACGGGCCGAATTGAGATAGCTTCCAAAAATTTTAACTTCACAAGTGATTTAGTATTTAACATGATTAAAGACATTTTCGAAATAAAATACAACTTAATTTGGCAAATTAACCAGTCTATCTGTTTAAACCCATTCCATTGATTGCCCAATCCTGTCCATTCATGCATCAACCATAGAAATGAAACTCAAAACAACTCATCTTTATATATAAAACGTACTGAAATGAATAGATTCTTTATTTAATGAAAATATTGCAATGAAGCTAAATTATAAAATGTAAAAAATGGCATCCAACTTTGCCACGATTTCCTATCTGTTTCCCAAAGTTTCAAAATCACCAAGTAAAATTTTTAAGTTTTTATTCAATTATTATGTATTTATTCTAACAGCACCTCTAATGAAAGTTGAGAGAAGTTTGTGGTGGTGACATGGTTATATCTCTAAACCTTTTATTGCAATAGTTAGTTTATAGGAGTTTATAAGATGAGAAAAAATAAGATTATATATAAACCAATGAAAGAGAAGCTAGAAATGATTCTAGATCCAATTATATATATATA
>LBNU01017564.1:19416-31003 GCA_014162995.1 Artemisia annua
ATATATATATATATATATATATATATATATATATATATATATATATATATATATATATATATATATATATATATATATATATATATATATATAGTTTATAAGATGACTAAATGGTTAAGTTCATTTATAGGTTAATGATTTATATAGTTAAGATCAAATGAGAAGAAAAAGTAATATGAGAAGGTTGAGAGAAAACAAAACCACATATTTCAGTTGCATCTCTTTTTAAAATTTTCTTCTTATTTAAAATGTGTGGCTTCTTATTCTTCTCATTTTTGTTTTTTTTTTTCTTACCGGATCTCTTCCCATGATTTATAAGAAAAAAAACTTATGTTGCATAGCGCGACACCGTTATAGATTTTGAATAAAATCCAGAGTATTTGGCGCGACCCATTATAGATTTATAAAGAAAAAACATAAGGCGTATACAATTATTCTCAATGTTTTCAGAATAGTATATTTACACTTGGCAAATATTATACGTATATTGTCGAAACAACAAGAAGAAAATACGCGACCTCTTATAAAGTTTATGAACGCTAAGTAGTTAATAAGCATAAATTAAAGTTGGTCCTTATTCTTAATAGTTTGCTCATGTTTTTAACGAATAATACTTAAGTAGTGTGTTGTGGCAGCTTTCTAATATATAAAATCTCATGGTCGCCCAAGTTTTTACAAAACCACGTTTTCGCAGGAGTTTATAAAGACATACATTTTTTTTAGTGTCCGAGGATGTTATATTTTCAAGTCATAAAATCGTCAAAAATTTTACGACTTGAACTTGTTATCCATTGAGATATTTTGAGTAACCAAATGTCGAAATAAAAATCATAATCCAAGTAATTAAAAGTATAAATTACAAATATTTTTAGGTCAAACTGTAATTTAAAGATTGCAAATAAAAAAGCTATATAATCTACATGTTTGAGGGTTAAAATACAAATTAGAAAAAGAAAAAGTGGTAATGTTATGGATTAATCTTGTAATCTTCTTTTTATTAGACAAGAAGTTTAACTTTATGTTAGGCCAAACATTTGGTAATCTAATTATTATAAGTTTAAAAGGGTGTTTTGGTAAACCTAAAAACGTCTAGGGTCCAAACGAAAATATATAAATACCAAAAGAACCCAAAGTTAAAAAGGAGGAACATTCCCGGTCCTCGTCCTTCACACTTCCTTCCGTTCACCTTCTTCATCCGTTTTTGTTTAAAAAAATGACCCTCCAGGAAGGCTATCCAGTCTTTAACGTTCATTAAACACGCTCGACACGCCAATACCATCAGATATAATTCGAATTCTTCACGTATTTTCATCAAAACTTACATATTCATAAAATTACAGTCGTTGCACATATATATATTGTCGAGTCCTAATTTTACTTTAACTGATACTAAGGTTTTTGGTTTTAATAACCTAGTCACTTATTTTTGTGCTTCACTTAAATTCTTCTATTTCTCTTGGTTTTGGCGTGGATCATTTGGGAGCATTTACGTTTAGCCTTTTTTTTTTTATAAAGACAAAGCATTAGAGAATTCTAACGCTACTTTTTACTTTATACACTAAATTTTAATCACAGCTAACGTGTCAAACACTTTTATGAAACAAAGCAACTACTTTACTTTACTTAACTGCTACTATTGCTAACTGTTGCTTAATACTTTGCCATAGGAATTATCGTTTATTGTCGTAATATCTAGCTTCTTGCTAGTGTTTATTACTTACTGCGTATATATATAAGTGCCTTCAAAATACCCGCTTTAACTGAAATGGGCTATATACAGATGGTTGCAAATAATGCTAATGAGGCAGCTGTAATACAAGTCATTTTAGAGTTACAGAAAGTGGTATTGTCAGTAAGTTTAGAAACTCCTAAGTTTCGAACTTTGCTTAAACGCCTTGAGAAAACTTTAAGAACCATCCAGCCGATATTGTATGGAAGTGGTACATTGAGCAAAGTGTTGGACCGTCCCGGAGACGAGATTAAAATGTTCATATATTATGTAGAGAGTGGTATAACTTTAGTTATGAAGTGTACGACAATCAAATGTTGGAATGTGTATAAGAAGATTGTTCATGTGAGTCGGTTGATTCGTTTGGATCATGAGCTGTGGAGGTTTTTCGAGAGCGAGTTGGTGGGGAATGTGAGTCCGAGTATGATGACATTGATGGAGATCAATGCGCTGGGAGACAAAATGGATCAAGTGCTTTCAGTTGTTACAGAACGTGCCGGTGGTTTTTCTAGTTCCTGTAGTGTCCCGGGGCTTCCGGATGTTGTTGTTGGATTGGATATTCATCTTCAAGAAGTGAAACGTAGGCTGATGAACGATGGAAATCAGGTGTTGACGGTTTCAGCTCCTGGTGGATGTGGGAAGACTACCTTGATAAAAATGCTATGTCATGATCATGATGTTAAAGGTATCAACATCTATTATTTTATGGAGTACTTATGTTTCTGTTTATTGGAAATTTTAAAATTTGACATAGTAACTAAAGTGCATTGCATCAAATCCTACCGTTTTAGTATAGAAAATAAAGTCAAGTATGTAAATAAGTAATTGATAACAAAAATGATTGCTGACCAATTGTGATTTCGATTGCAGTTAACTAAAATTTAAAGATCTATAAATCCGAAACCCAAATTTAGGCACAAAATTGGTTGCAAATGGGGAATTGCAACTTCGCAAGTCTACTAAAGAAACAAAAAGAATCCCAAATTTTACTTGCTGAAACAAATTTTACTGACTTCGAACATGATCCAATAACCAGATAGATGATGAAAGTTTAAATATATACATGCGCATTATCTTGACTGTTGTGTGCTTCTATATGTACAGGCTTTTTTGGGGAAAACATATTCTACGTGACTGTATCTAGAACGACTTCCCTCAAGACAATCGTACAGAAACTATTTGCCCAATATTTAAATGTAAAGCATCATGAGATTCAAACTGATGAAGAGGCGAAAAACCAACTTGAGAATGTGCTGAGACAAATGGGACCAGGGAGGACGTTGCTGGTTCTAGACGACGTGTGGTCCGAATCTGAATCCATAATTCAGGATCTTAAATTCTCTATACCGGGATACAAAATCTTGGTCACATCACGATTCTTGTTTCCAAGATTTGGTTCGACATACGAATTGACCTTGTTAAATGATGAAGACGCGAGAACCCTTCTTTGCTACTCTGCATTTCCTTATGACGGGATTCCCATTAATGTGCCTGATGATCTTGTGACCAAGGTAAAGGTTCAGATGACATTTTTTCCGATCCCTATGTATGAGCTGTATAGATTTTTTCACATGACTGTATTATAAATAAACTTGGGTTACATTTTTTGATTTAGATGGTCAAATGCTGCAAGGGATTTCCATTGGCCCTTACTGTTATTGGTGCATCTCTATGCGGACAAGGTGTGCGTAAGTGGAGAACAACTCTAAAGAAATGGTCTGATGGTCAATCTATTTTCGATACAAACAAAACCTTGTTCCTTAGTCTTGGGGCCAGTGTTGATGCACTGGAAGAGTTTCCTATAGCCCGGGAATGTTTCCTTGATTTGGGTTCATTTCCTGAAGATGAAAAGATTGCAGCCTCTGCTTTAATGGATATGTGGGTCGAGCTATACAATTTAGATGAAGAAGGAATGTATACCATTGAATATCTTCTTGAGCTTTCTTCTAGAAATCTTATCAGTCTTGTTCTCGCAAGGTAAAGAAATTGTTATATGATGTAAATTATGATTTTATTTATTTTAATTATGTGTCCATTGATCAACTGATTTCTGGTTTGATTTTTTCAGGAAAGATGCTAGTGAACTAGAAGGTTATTGTAATGAGCATTTTGTCACTCAACACGATTTGATTAGAGAATTAGCCATACATCTGAGTAGTCAAGAACCAATTGCACACCGGAAACGAGTGTTCATCGAATTCAATGGGAACAATGTACCCACATGGTGTATTAAACAAACACAACAACCCGTTGCTGCCCGCCTTTTATCTATTACAACAGGTTCCTTTTTGTTTTATAATTAGTTCAGGAAAAAGATCCATTTGCTATGAGTATATTTACTAACTGTTTGAGGATATTTGTTTTTTCTGTAGATGAAACATTCTCGTCTATGTGGTTTGATCTGAAAGCACCAAAACTTGAAGTTTTGGTATTGAATGTGAGAAGTGCAATATATGCATTGCCCCGTTTCATTTCAAAAATGATTCAGTTGAAGGTTTTAGACATCACAAGCTACGGAATTTATCCTTCTGTGTTACACGAGCTTCCTTTGATTAGTTCTCTATTCAACTTAAAAAGAATGAGACTCGAACACGTCTCACTTTCTCCCTCGATCCACTCAATCTTCGAATTGAAGAAATTGCAGAAGCTTTCCTTTATCATGTGTGAGTTTGGCAATGCTTTGGATAAGTGTCCTGTTGATGCTCCTCCAATGCTACCAAAACTCCTTGACCTTGAACTTGATCGATGTTATGATTTGAAAGAATTTCCATCTGAATTATGTAGTCTCGATCAACTTGAAAAACTCAGCATTACCAACTGTCATGAGCTTGAGAATCTTCCAAAAGAGTTGGGAAGTCTGGCAAATTTGGAAACGCTGAGACTTCATTCGTGCACAAGATTAGCCAAATTACCAAGTTCAATTGGAAACCTTTGTAATTTAATATTTCTTGATATATCTGATTGTTTGAGTATAAGCTCACTGCCTGATCAGATTGGTGAGCTAAATGCGCTGAGAGTGCTCAAGATGAGTGGTTGTCGTGGATTGGAAGAGCTACCGGATTCTGTGACCAATTTGTCTCTGTTAGAAGATGTGATATGTGACGAAGAGACATCATATCTATGGAGCTATTTCGAGAGCTATCTATGTGATTTAAAGATAAACATTGTTGAAGATGATCGATTTGCAACCTTCATGAAAATAGTTGGCCAGTAAGATCCCTTGACCAGAGGTGCTAATAATTTTATATGTACTACATGTGCTGTGCTTGTTAAACTACAATTCTACTTTAAAGTTGTAATACTATCCATTACTTGTATCAATAATTTGTATTATGTAAACTGTCTTATATATCAATAAAGTGTGTTTCTACTCTAAAAACGACATAAAAAATGAAACCAAACAGCCTAATCTCTTTATGAGATTCAAGTCATCCCTTTCCTTGTATGTTCCCCCTTTGTGACAATATTATCTCTGTGATCAAGCATTGAGCTGCAGATCAACTTTAAAATATGTTAAACACTAAGCATACAGAAACTTCACTTGACGGTTGAAAACGCAACATTGTTTCTTATAATATATTTCATGTAAATCCTACCAAGCCTTGTATCAACTATAGCCTGTAGATAATTTCACTGGATAGTAATTTAATTCATATTTTAGATCATTTCTTGGTCACAAGTTCAAAGTGCCTTCTTTTTGCATACTTGATGCACTCTGGAAGTCGTCTTAAATCTTTGTCCTGTACGCGAATTATACATTGTGCGTGTTCACTTATTAATCGTGCAAATTATCAAGAGTATGAGGTTGCTTAGAAGTTTCAAGTGTTTGGAATACCCCCTGGCACAATGGTGTACCATGTTTGGAAGTTTTTGTGTCCCGTTTAATGATATGAACAATGGAGATAGAAAGTCATATACCAGTAACTACACTTCGATAAATGCCTTTTGCAATTTAAGTGATAATTATTGTGCCATTTATATCAAGAGGTGACAGAAAATGGTTAAAAGAACAAAAATTGTTGCCTATGACCTTTTCTGTTTGAATAAAACTTGATGTAAATTTCCTCTTCTTTCCAGTAAGCACACACCGCATCAGCAACATCACAATCTATGCAGTAAAAGTTACACATAGCTCCAAATTTGGTCATTCTGTTATAAAAAAAAGTACACAAGTTCCAAAAACGAGTCGGTATACAAATTTAACTCCGGTGGTGATAAAAAAAAGGGTCCAGTCTTTTTTCCAAGTGGAATTGCCCAATGGGACTCGGGCCGAGAAAAAAGACGTACCCAAGATACAAAAACCACAACCAACCCAAACCGACAAATGATTCTACATACATGAACCTCGCAGGTACACACTACAGACTCGTATAAACTGGACCCTCAGATGGCGTATATGACCTCACCGCTGCTATCAATATCAATTTCATCAGGGTCAGAGTCAAAATCGTCCAGATCATCATCCATCATATCGAGATCATATAGTCCAACAGGTGGAATGGTGGCTTCAGATATAATTTGCATAATAACGTCAACACTCTGCATAGGTTGATCGGGCTCCTCAAACTGGTTGTTTATCATCTTTTCTTCATCCATCAGGCTAGTAGGTAGGTTCTTCAGAAACCACGGGTCTTTCTTTATCTCATCCATTGTGATTCTCTGACCCACACAAGGAAGTGCAACAGTTGTAAGATGTAAAATCTATTGCGATAACAAATGCCTAATCTATTGCGATACTATAGTCACTGACTTCTTCCAAAGCATTCAAATCAAAATCGAAATCTCAAAAATAAAAAATAAAACACTGATTTATAGCAACCAACTTTCAGATTTTCTGATAAAGATAATTTGACCGGTAACCGGTAAAAACAGTGACGTGGCAGATGAAGTGTTAGTAATGTTCAGCTATGTTGACTTTTCTGTTGCAGCAAAAATGTGTAGCGTGAAAATCAGATTTTTGGGTAATTAATAAAATTTTGCAACTTTTATGACTTTTGAGTTGTCTGACCCAGCTTGGTTACCAGAAACAGGGACGAAACAACGTTGGTTAGTGCAATTAGCTCAATACTAAATAGTAACCGCAGATGTCAAAAAATACGTGCTTGATACCATCAAAGACTAATATAACTAACCTGTGCAGGGTCTCCAACGAATATTCTTGATATAAGGTGGCGACATTCTGGGGAGATCTGAATATTTTCTGGGATCGCATACTGAACATGAAGGATTCTCTGCAGATAGCAAATTTTATAAGTCGAATGATATGACAATACCTAAATGGAAGTGTTCAAAATATGTCTACCATACATGTATAGTCTTCCGGAAGTCTTTTGGCTCATTAGGATCCTCAAAAGGGTAGCCACCAAAGAGCATAACATATAATGTCACTCCACACGACCACACATCCGCAATCTGAAATCAGAAATTTAATTGATCAAAGACTCCAAAATCATACTTACAGACTATGAAACAAACGTGTATACAAATGAAGCTACCTTTCCATCATATTCTTGCCTAAGCAGTACTTCAGGAGCGATGTATGCTGGTGTACCAACTGTCGACTTCGGTTGTGAATGCAGAACCGATGACTACAATACAGCACCAAGAAAAATGTGTGAATATATTTTACCCAAATATGTATAACAAGATAGCGAGAGTTGTAAAGAGAACTACCTTAGAGTACCCAAAATCACAAATCTTTAATCGGGGAGCAGGGCTCCCATCCAACAATGTGTTCTCTAGCTTTAAATCTCGGTGACAAACTTGCTTCAGTAATGAAAAGCAACAGGATTAGCTTCTACATAAGTAGAAAAACTAGGAAAAAAGAGAAAATTTAGAAAATAATAAGTTTCAAGTACCATAGAGTGGCAGTAGCTAACTCCAGATATCAGTTGTTGAAAGAAGAATCGGGCCTGTGAAAATTAGCTAAAAAAGTGAACATTTGCAAGTAAGAGAAACAACAAATGACGCCTTATGAGATTAATAAAATAAGAACCTCATCCTCGTTGAATCGCCCTGCATTACAAATTCTATCAAAAAGCTCCCCTCCAGAAGCATATTCCATCACGATCGCCAAATGGGTAGGGGTTAATATGAGCTGAAACCATATATAACATAACAACAATAAGTCATGTGCATCCTGATCGGCCATTCAAAAACAAAAGAGCGAAAATAAGCACACCTCTCTGAATCTAACTATATTCGGATGTCTGAGAGACCTGTGATTAATAATTTCTCTTTGAACATTCTCGTCAATCTGAAAACAAACATCACTTGATTAGATAAAAATCCAATAACCAAAAACCTCATAACTCACACACTACTCCTGAACGCGAATGAAGCTCATATTCCACATCAAGCTGCAATCCTATAAATAACAGGGCTTGTCAACTCACTGATATACAAGGTACCACATAACACAATCTTGATTTTACCCAAATATCCTAACTCATACACAAAAAAAAAAAGTTCCATTTACAATCTCAGAACACATTTCGCAGTCCGTTCCTTAAACAATTATACAATTTTTACACGAAAGAAAACCAATAATACAAACATCCTAATACTATAACCTCAATCTTGATTTCACCCCTGCTTTCCTAATTTATATACTATCAACAAATTTCAAATATTAACAGATTAATCTAAAAAGGTACAGTAAAAAGATCCATAAATAGAAACAAACACTATTAACATATCTAAATTAAGTTACAGTAAAAAAAAAAAGTCAAAGCCCAAAATGGAAAGTAACCTTTTCACCGCGTTCAATATATTTAACAGCAACAAGTTCTTTAGTTTGTTTATCACGCATAAGGCGAGCAACACCAAAATTACCCGACCCGATATCTTTAACCAAATCGTACCGGTCACTGTCGTGCATAATAGGTAAATCCATACCAGGTGAACTCATATTCCGATCCATTTTTGATTTTTCTTTGTTTCTTCACATCAACTAGATGATGATCAAGAAGAAGGAATGATTTTGGATTTAATAAAATGAAAAGATAGAGTGGGGCCCAGATTTCCTTAAAGTCGGTTTGGTTGCTTTCTTTAGGAAAGAAGGAGTTTTGAGAAGATATTTTTGTGTGTGTGTGTNTGATTTACCCCTCGGAGGTTTGGAAGAGAACGTTGGAAAATATGAACGTTGGGTGTTTGATTTTTGACCGTTGCTAGCTATAAACAAAAAAAAAATAAATAAAAAAAAAAAAAAAAAAAAAAAAAAAAAAAAATTCCTTCGTCCTTTGTGTTGAAGGATTGGGAAAAGACGAATCTTGTTAAATGTAATGGAGATTGGGTTTTTGTGTTACACTACTTTTGGCTATAAGCATAACAAAATGGGCGAATCGCATAAAAAATATTTTATTTTAAGGTACTCGACTGTTTTTTTCTCAATTTAAGGTATCAAACTTAATTTTACGTTTTTATGTTTGTTAGGTTTTTTGACTTTTCAAAAAGAAGTTATCGGTCATAATTTTAGCTGAAATTATTTTTAAATACTTAATAATAATTATACATCACGTTAATTAATCATTTCACCGAAAGCATTGACGGAAAACCTCCTTCGAAAAGTAGAAAAAACCTCAAAACACCTTACAATGCATATAAAAATAACGGTACATTAAATTAAGAAAAAAAAAAGTTTGATACCTTAAATTTAAAAAGAGCTAAAGTAGAGTACCTTTTATATGATTTGCCAAAATAAATAAAAATAAATAAAAATCGCCCCATTTGACAAACCGATGGTGATGGTTTTGAATTTTATAAAAACCGAATGTTTTGGGCGGTTTTTGGTTTCATATGAAAAACCGAACTGAAAAAACCGCCCCGCCCCACCTTTATATATGTTTTTATATAATTTTATCTATATAAGAAATTTGAAATTTCATTTTAAAGATTTGTGTATACAACTTTATCTATTAAAAAAATAGTGTTGTTCATTATCTATACATTCAAATTTGTTATATTTATAGATATTATATCTTTTTGGTTTCAAACAATAGTAGTGTTCTTTGAATGTTTTTGCAAATGAAAAGTGTAAAGCCGTAAAGACCAGCATTTTATATTTTAGAAAATGTTTGGTTGTTTTGTACATTTTTTCGAAGCTTTGGATTGCCGTATATTATGCAATTGTTGATATTTGTTTAAAATTTTTTGCTTGGAACTTGGAATCGCAAACTTTATCTAAGATTAAAACTTGCTTGTTTTCAAGTAACAAAAAACCGAACAAAACCGAAACCGAACCGATTCAATGTCAAAAACCGTAAAACTGAAACCGATAAAACCGAAACAAAACAGTTTGTAGTTTTCAAAAACTGAAATATACAATTTGGTTTTTGGTTTTTGGTTTTTGGTTTTACCATAAACCCGCCCCATCCCGCCTCATGCTCACCCCAACTTTACAGGTTATATTTAACCTCGTACTTTTACTATTCACTCTCATAAAGTTACTATTCATCTTTGTACTTTTATTATTTATATTAATTTCGCGTAAATTAACTTTTACGAGTAACTAGATAGGTTTACTCGCATACGTGATAACACACATGTTAACTTAAACTAACACTAGACTATGATCAGTTTATGTGTTCTATAAATTTTATTTTCCTTATAGTCATATTTTATATGTGTAGGACCTTAAATCTATCAACTTTATCACACTAATATAAAGTAGAGATGGTGACTTGATGTATATATGTAGGTGTTTTCTAGAGAGAGAGAGTAGTAAGATGAAGAGAGAATTTCATTAATAAAACATACACTTACACACAAAAGCACACATACAAATGGCTTTGGTGATGGACATGGTTTATTTTTCCTTTAAAAGGCTTACACATTATAACTGCTATTTTATTTAGTAACCAAGTCCACGATCCCAATAACTAATACAACTTATATATTCTATGACACGTTACAAAGATCCTAGACGTAGAATGACCAACACTTTCTTAAATGCTAACAATCTCCCCCTAAGGG
Organism: Artemisia annua; assembly: GCA_014162995.1. Lineage (NCBI taxonomy): Eukaryota > Viridiplantae > Streptophyta > Magnoliopsida > Asterales > Asteraceae > Artemisia > Artemisia annua. The sequence continues at coordinate 30,119 of LBNU01017564.1, forward strand.
GTGGTCATTCGAATGATGCTCCACGATATTAGGTTTTCTGTCTTCTTGGTCTTTGAACTTTGTGTGTTGTCATAGAATGGTCTTTAGTCTTTGTTCTTTTATGCTTTGTGATCTAGGATTAATGTCGTTTGGTCGTTCTTTACCTTTGATGTTGTGGTTGTGATTCGGTGTCGTCTGCCTTTCGTCACTTCTTTGTCTTTGGAGGTTAAACGCCTTTCCAACATGCTCATACGTCTTTAGTCTTTGTGATACATACATGTGTTGTTCCCATTCTTTCACACTGATCTTTGATTCGTGGGTACTGAATACCAATTGGCTGACTTGTTCACCAAACCTTTGCCACCGGCTAGGTTCACTGAACTTGTTCACCGCATTGGTATGAGGTATTTGACTCCAGATGATTTAAAATCACTTCTGGAAAACAATTAATGGAGTCAAATACCAAAAATATCTTTTGTAAATATTTATTCATAAAACAAAAACAAAAAATTGAAAAACCATAAAAATAACAAAAAGATTTTCTTTAATTTCGTTTCGTATTTTATTTCATTTTGTTCCCAAATGCAAGCACACGATCTCGTTCAACACTATGGTCTCTCAAAATTTTCCATATTTTTACGACCAAATGTTGAGGGGGAGAAAAGTCGTCAAAATTTCTCAAATTTACACAAATGACGTGCACTTGCATTAAAAGATTTCTTTTGCTTTTAATTTTGGTGGTTACTGATGACTCACTCCACTCTATTTATACCTTAGTTATTATAGTTGCCTTAAGTCCTTAAAGTAACCGTTAACTATAACTAGTTAGGACTTAACATTGTAAACACATAGTTAGGGGACCATAATTGCCAAGTTGTGAAAGTTGAAAATATCTCACCCAAACTA
>LBNU01017566.1:0-10984 GCA_014162995.1 Artemisia annua
TTCCTAACTCTATAAGCTGCCCTACCTCAACTCTTATTGACGATACGTCAAGTATCCTATTCATAAGCCTTCACCGTAGCAAAACGCCTACGCCATGAAATCTAAGCCTTTTTAAAATTGCGATTAACGCACATACCGATTCACATTTCCTTAAAGCGTTCAAAGTTTTGTTTTTACCATTAATATGAGTTTTAGCCAGTTTTTCTTAAGTCTAACGTTTAGATGAAACATTTTCATTACAAATCAAAAATCAAAAATACACATCACATGATAATTTAATAGGTTAGTTTCGCATTAGACTTAAGCCAAACACAAGAATAATTTAGCCTAGCATGTTTTGAAGTGAAAAGAAAAGGGCCAGCAAACATTAGATTGCAAATACACACATAGACATATTGTATGATTGAATGAAAGAACTTTTATCTTAGATTAAAGCATGCACAGTTAGGAGGGGTAAAAGTAACCCTGCTAAGGTTTGTTGAATACACGGAAGCTAAGGGTTAACCCTTAAGTTTTCTCCAGCAAGTTCCTCTTTTTAAAACCAATAAAATCGTCGCTATAATATATAGAGAATACGGGCTGACGGCGTCAGCCCAAGGTGCGACGCCGTCACGCCGACGATTAGGGTTTTGTGATGGCCTTTTTGACGTCGTCACGCCGCCTTGTTCCAGATCTGACGGCCTTCCCTGACGCCGTAACCAGACTAGGCCAAAAACTCTCTGGCCCATCACGAGTAACTTCCAATTTCTTCACTTCATTTGTTCCTGACGTCGTCACATTGAAGCTTGTGACGCTGTCACCTTCTGTGCACTTTAGGGTTTTTTTGAGATTTTGTTGTTTTCCGCACTTTTTCACTCCGAAAACGCCCGAAAATGCTTCTTTTGTGATTTTCTCCTCAAAAGTACCTAAAATGAGAAAAGAAACTACTTTGGGTGAAATCCGATCAAATAATATATGAATTAGGACTCAAACTGACCCCTAAAAACGTAACATTTTTCGTCTCATCACCAACTCTTCACTAATTAAAGATATGGTGAGTCGATTACCATACAATTTTTGGCAAATTGCAAGCCGTAAACGGATTTGATTTATCTTTACCAAGAGCCGTTTGCTCCTGGATTAGCCAATCCTTTTGTCGGTTAGACATGGCGGACTGATAACCACAAAAATTTTGAAATAAAGTGAAAAATTTTTGAAAATTTTGGCAAAAAACGGGGGTACTAGATGGTATAATGTAATGAAATTCGCTAGAATTTCCCCCACACTTAGAATTGAATATTATCCTCAATATTCAAAGTCCCGGCTATTATGCCGATTCTCTAAACGGAAGAAAGACAATATTCTAAGCTAACTGCGGAAATATTATTTTTCACTTTATTTATATTATACGTACACATTTTTTTTGAAGATATACATATATACATTGAAAACAGCAGCAGGGGACGGCCACTCCCCCACACTTGGGTGTTAGAAAATAGAAAGAAGTCAGAAATATGGGTGAAAACCCATATGTTGTGCTACTATTTTTGTTCACCGAGTCGCTAGCTTGACTCGATCCCCGCATTGGGGAAAGTTTGGAGATCCGGGACAACAATGGATGGTATGTCCTCTCCAAAGTAATGCTTCAACCGATGCCCATTCACTTTGAAATTTGGCCCGTCATTTTGAGATAATTCGACAGTGCCATAAGGATAAACTTTTGCAATGGTGAATGGTCCGGTCCAACGGGTTTTTAATTTTCCCGAGAAGATCTTTAATCTTGAGTTGAAAAGAAGGACTCGATCACCAACGTTGAAAACGCGGTTTTTGATCTTTGAGTCATGGAGCTTCTTTGTTTTTTCCTTGTAGATTAAAGAGTTTTCATAGGCCTGATCACGAAGTTCATTCAATTCATTCATTTGAACTTTCCGATGATCGCCCGCAGTTTGGAGGTCGAAATTGGCATGCTTGAGGGCCCAATAGGCTTTATGCTCAAGCTCGATCGGAAGATGGCACGCTTTCCCGTACACAAGCTTGTAAGGCGTACACCCGATGGGTGTTTTGTAAGCCGTACGGAAAGCCCAGAGTGCATCATCTAATTTTTCCGACCACGATGCACGATTTTCACCAACCGTTCTTTCCAAAATTCTTTTAATTCCACGATTGGAAACTTCAACTTGCCCACTTGTTTGAGGGTGGTACGCAGTAGAGAGACGGTGAGTTACACCATACTTTTGCATGACTTTGTCGAATTTGTCATTGCAAAAATGCGTACCACGATCACTAATTATAGCACGTGGGGTTCCGAATCGGGCAAAAAGAGCTTTCAAGAATTTAACAACAACTCGGGCATCATTTCTGGGTAAAGCTTTCGCCTCAACCCATTTTGATAGATAATCAACAGCCACGAGTATATACTTGTTTCCATGAGATGACGGAAATGGCCCCATAAAATCGATGCCCCATATGTCAAAGATTTCACAAACTTGAATTGCATTTTGTGGCATTTCATTCTTTTGTGAAATATTCCCGTGACGTTGACAAGCGTCACAGGATTTGACTAATTCCTGGGCATCCTTATAAATTGTGGGCCAAAAGAAACCCGAATCAAACACCTTTTTGGCGGTGTAATTTGGATTATGGTGGCCCCCCGTGGGTCCAGCATGGCAAGCCTTAAGAATTTCAGTGGCTTCCTGCCCATAAACACACCGCCTGATGACTTGATCGGCACAGATCTTGAATAAATAGGGGTCGTCCTAGAAATAATGTTTAACATCCTTGAAGAACTTATTCTTCTGTTGGGACGACATCCCTTTCACCACAAAGTTACCCGCATGGTAATTTGCAAAATCAGCAAACCATGGGGTAGTAGAATCTCCGCGAAAAGCAACCGCATTTAATGTCTCGAGAGGAAATGTTTCATTTATTTCCTTTTTCTCGAAGACATCTTGGTGTGGGTTCTCTAATCGGGACAGATGGTCAGCAGCTAGGTTCTCAGCTCCTTTTTTATCACGTATAATGATATCAAATTCTTGTAGGAGGAGAACCCAACGAAGCAATCTCGGCTTTGCATCTTGTTTTGCAAAGAGGTATTTCAGAGCCGAGTGATCCGTATACACTATGTATTTGGTCAAGATTAAATACGGCCGAAACTTTTCAAAGGCATACACCACGGCTAATAGCTCTTTTTCCGTAGTGGTGTAATGTGTTTGAGCCTCGGTCATTGTTTTGCTTGCATAGTGTATCGGCTGAAAGTGTTTGGTTTTGCGTTGCCCCAGGACTGCACCGATAGCAAAATCACTTGCATCGCACATGAGCTCGAATGGCAAGTCCCAATCGGGGGCAACAAGAATCGGTGCCTCAGTAAGCTTTTTCTTTAATGTTTCAAAAGCTTCGACGCACTCGGGGGAGAAGATAAAAGGAGCATCCTTCTCGAGGAGATGGGTCAAAGGCCGGGCAATTTTGGAAAAATCTTGAATAAACCTATGATAGAATCCGGCATGACCCAAAAAACTCTTAATACCTTTGACGGAGGTGAGATGAGGTAATTTAGCAATAACATCAACTTTGGCTCTGTCAACCTCAATCCCGTTTTTGGAAATCTTATGGCCGAGGACAATGCCCTCTTTGACCATAAAGTGACTCTTCTCCCAATTTAGACAAAGATTGGTGTCTTCACACCGTTTTAACATAGTGTCCAAATGGGAGAGACATGTCTGAAAGGAATCCCCAATGACCGAGAAGTCATCCATGAAGACCTCCATTGTTTTACCGATCATGTCGGAAAATATGGCCATCATGCACCTTTGGAACGTGCCAGGAGCATTACATAAGCCAAAAGGCATACGTTTAAAAGCAAATGTTCCATAAGGGCACGTAAAGGTGGTTTTCTCTTGATCCTGAGGATCAATGGGGATTTGAAAATAACCCGAGAAACCGTCGAGGAAACAATAGTACTCATTCCCTGCCAATCTCTCAAGCATTTGGTCCATGAAGGGTAGAGGAAAATGGTCTTTACGGGTGGCTTCATTTAATTTGTGATAGTCAATGCAGACTCGCCACCCTGTAACCAATCGAGTTGGAATCAACTCGTTTTCTTCGTTTGTGACAACAGTAATGCCACCCTTTTTCGGAACACAGTTAATGGGACTAACCCAAGGACTATCTGAGATGGGATAAATCAATCCGACATCAAGAAGTTTTAGAACCTCTTGTTTGATAACCTCATGAATTTTAGGATTCACCCGTCTCTGATGTTGGACTGCCAGCTTGAAGTCATACTCCATTAAAATTTTGTGAGTACAAAATACAGGGTTAATACCCTTGATGTTGGAGAGTTTCCAAGCAATTGCTTGCTTGTGTGACTTCAAGACCTTTATGAGAGCAGATTTTTCCTCCTTACTCAAGTCCTTAGCAATTATGACGGGCAATTTATCATCACCCTCCAAAAATGCGTACTCGAGATGAGGAGGTAACTCCTTGAGTTCGACCTCGGGAAATTCTTCAGTTTTCTCAACTGACTTGATTTCCTCATTATGAAGTTCTACGGGAGGGAGGGGAGGAGAATTGTCCTGATTCAACAATTTCTCGAGGAGAAGAAGATCTCCCTCCAGATCAATCTCATTGTTATCAATTCCATCTGGAACTGAATCACTTTTGAGAAAAGCTTCGACCTCTTCCAAAAGGAAATCACTTCCCTCAAACGGAGTGAGAGAAGGGGAAGAGTCGGAAATTATAGGATGAGAAGACGGAGTGGAATCACCACCCGAAGAATTATGAACGTAACCAAGAACTTCTTGAGCGTACTCCTCTGAAGCAACATCAATGACATCTATTCGGTTAACCGATTCAGAGTCATAATTTGAGGAGTACCTCGAAGTTTGGTCAAGGTTAAAGGTAATAGCTTCATTACCCACACGTAATGTGATTTCTTGCTCGAATACATCAATGAGAGCTCGACCCGTTCTCAGGAATCCTCGTCCAACAATTAGAGGAACCCGTGGGTCAGCATCGAAATCGACAACCACAAAGTCAGCTGGGAATTGGAACTTTCCTACTTTCACGAATACGTCCTCAGCAATGCCAAGAGGACGAGAAATCGAACGATCTGCAAGCTCTAAAGTCATGCATGTAGGAGTGAGTTCCGGAAGAGAAAGTCTTCTCCACACTGAATAAGGCATCAGGTTAATGCTTGCGCCAAGATCGGCCAAGGCAAAGCATTCAACCATCCCTGGAAATACACAAGGTAAGAGAAATTTCCCAGGGTCTCCAAGCTTTTCGGGAAGCTTCTTTAACAAAACTGCTGAGCAGTTCTCGTTAAGCGGAGTTTTTGCCATTTCAAACAACTTTTCTTTGTTACTTAACAAGTGTTTGAGTGTGGATGCAAACTTGGGCATCAGAAGGATAGCATCCGAGAAGCTTATGTCAAAGTGTAATTCTTGGAAAATCTGAAAGAATTTATCCATTTGATGACTTGCTTTTTCTCGGAGCTTTTGTTCATTCAAGCGTGATGGGTAAGGAATAGAAGTTTTGGATTTAGGGTCCTCAGCCGGAGTTACTGGAGGTTCAAAGACGACTCCCGGCTTTGGCTTTGTTTTTGGTACAACCTGAGGATGGACGTGTGCTGTACTTTGTGGGCTTGTAACTTGCACTTTGTCCTTTGTCGCCTCAGGCTCGCGTTCCACTACCTTTGGAGGAGAGGAAGAAGAGGTAGTAGGAATCGCGGGTTCATCATATGAAGCACCACTCCTGGTTGTGATCGCCTTAGCATCGCCCCTCGGGTTAGCGATCGTGTTGCTCGGAAGTTGTCCTGAGCCCGAGGGTCGATCATTTAAAGACTTCTTGATCTCAGAAATCTGGCTGACCAATAACCGATTCATTTCCTCTTGGGATTTCATGAATTGTTTTAACAACTCATCAGATGATGGTCCGGTAGGAACAATAGCTTGAGTTTGAGTAGGAAAATTTTGACCTCGGTTGTTTGGACCTTGGTTTTGAAAATTTCCTTGATTTTGGTTATGTCCATGAAAATTCCCTTGGTTGGAATGACCCTGACCTGGGTTTCGGTTAAAGTTTCCTTGGTTTTGGAAACCTTGATTTTGGAAACCTTGGTTCTGATTGTGGTAACCATGACCTTGACTGAAATTACCTTGGTTTTGATAACCTTGGTTCATTCGGTTTTGGTTTTGGAAATTTTGGTTACGGTTTTGAACATTTTGATTTTGATTAAAACCAGGAGGTCCAGGGTAGTGGTTGGGACGATAGTTCGGGTCCATCGGCGGACGGAATTGGTTACCTCCATGATTGGAAGGTCCAGCTATCGCATTAGCTTCAAAAGGGTTACCATCGGTGGCCATACAATTGTAATATGCGTGGGGGCCACCACATGTAACACAGACTTCCACTTTTTTAACTTCAACAGGAGAAGAAGATTGTGGAAAAGAGACTTTCTTTTGGTTAGAGAGAACCAAAGCTTGAATGGCTTCCGTGAGTTTGTTAATCTTAGCATCGGTGCCAGATTGACTCACGGGCGATGAAGAAGAAGGACCAACACTCACTTGGGAAACAACCGGCTTGCTTCGTGTAGTGCGGACCTTAGATTTGTTCTCGATGATCGCTAAAGCTTCTTTCGTTGTTTTACTCAGGAAATTACCTCCCACGGAGGCATTAAGAGAATCCTGNCGTAATGGGCTTGTAGACCTAGAAGAACGAGTGCGCATGCACTAGAAAACAAAACCAATTACAAAGAAAACTTGAAATCTTTTTATTTATTTATTTCTCTTTTGTTGTCTTTTCTTTTTTTTTGTTAACCGTTACGTCAATCGAAACCTTTTTGATTTAAAAGCTAATCGGGTAACAATTGACTTCACGATTATCTTTTTGTTGTTATTTGGGAATGGTTTACAACCGCCCTCCTTCAACGGAAGATGGAGGATGTTTATTAATTTTTTGGTGTTTTTGTTGAATACTTGGTGACAAGTATTCCTTTTTCTTTTTCTTTTATATATATTAGAAACAAAGATAAAATATTTTTCTGTTTTTTATGTTTTTGAAAGATGAAAATATGATATATATATATATATATATATATATATATATATATATATATATATATATATATATATATATATATATATATATATATATATATATATATATATATATATATATATATATATATATATATATAAAAATGATAAATATACAAAGGATAGACGATATACACAAGTTGTGTTTCAAAAACACGATATTGCAAAATGTTTAAGACACGCGACACGCCTCCCCGGCAGCGGCGCCAAATTTTGATTGGGTCTGAACAGTCAACTAAAGTCAACCAAGGATTTGGTCAACAAAAGTCAAACTAGATAAGGCACAATACACCAAGGAGAGTATAGGAGTTCTTCCCGGGTCGTTATATCCCGACGAAGCGTGAAATGGTGTTTAAGACGATTCTGAGATCAAGCGTTTATGAAACGAGGATTCGTGAAAAAGATTGATTGGAATTAAACTACGAAATTATGAATGAAAATGATGAACAAACACTACAAATGATTACTGGAAATCTGGAAACGTTTACAAATCTAAAAATGTACGTTTACGTTTTAATTAAACGTCTACGTACGAAAATAAAAGTGAAAATGGAAATCTATAAACACCTAGATGATGAAAAACATATTTTTACAATCCTAATGACAAAAGAAAATTTTAAGAAAAAGAAAAATTTTTTTTTAGACTTTTTAATTATTTAGTATTAATTAATTACTAATTACTAATTAAACTAATTTAAATTAAAATAAATACTAAACTAATTTAGAAAATTACCAAAATTTTTCCAAAACTATATAACAATTACAGAAGTCTTAAAAAATTATAAAAAACTCTTAAACTTTATAAATAAACTATTCTAGATTTAGTTTTACTTAATTACCAATTAAAAGCTAATTAAACTAAATTAATTAAGAAAAATAGCAAATGAACAGTAACAATTAAGAAACTATTTTCTAAAAATACTATATAATTAATAAAAGCTAGAAAAAATATAAAAAGATGCTAGAGATGAAAATTAAACACTAAATGATTTTATTTTTGATTTTTCAATTAAAACTAATTAAAATACTTTTAATTGCTAAAATTACCAAATTAAAACATTTATGAAAATATTTGTAAAAATACTATATGATACCAGTAACCTAGGAAAAATATGAAAACCACTAAGTATTTAATAAAAAAAAAGAAAATAAATTAAAAATATAAATTCTATTAAATAGAAGCTATCACTAAAATTAAAGATGATGATTTTGTGTTTTTCTTTTTATAAAACTGTTAAACTACTAAAATGATGAGACTTTAATAAAAGAAAAAGTTTTGAAACTTAAAAACAAAGAAAATGAGAGCTTATGAGATAAGCAGTTAAGCTTTTTGGCTTAAATGAAACTCAAAAGCTCAAACTAGTTACCAAATTGAGAACCAAGCTAAAATAAGATGAAAATAAGTTAAAGGTACTAGAAATGAGTGATATGAACAAGAATTGAGCACTGAATAAGCTAAGATAAGCAAATAAGCAAATCTCACTCACACAGTAAGCCAAACACCCCTGCAGGCAACTTCAAAGGCAAATTTAGCTTAGGAAATAAGCTCAAAAGCACAAAATAAGCACTGATATAGCAAGATGGGGTGGAAAGGTCTCCAAAAAGTCAAAACTCACCAAGTGGGGTCCACTGGTGAGCTTATTAGATGCTTATGAAAAAGCTGAGAATTCACTGGTTAACAATGAACACAGAAAATGGGACAAAGAAAAAGCTTATTGCAGCCTTATCAAATAAGCTTCAAAATGAGAAATAAGCACAGGAACTTAAAGACTTGTGGATTGGCTTTTCAAAGAACCAAATATCACAAGCTAAGTCCAAGAAATGAGCTTTTTAAGAGCTTATGAAAAGGACCCCTCTATACTGACTATCAGTATAAGGAGTGGTTTTTTGAAAACTTGATGAGCTAAATTAAGCACATGAATAAGCAACAAAGTGACAGATAAGCATACAACCAACAAGTTAGCCAGAAGGGCTTTCTAAAACACCAACAATCACAATCTAATTCCTAGAAATGAACAAGTTGCAAGCTTGTGAAAAGTGGGCAAAAGCTGTGCACAGGGCACTTTCTTGAAAAACAGCTAAATGGTTAAGCAGATTTAAGCAGTTTAACAAGCTAACTAAAAATCATGAAAAATACTGTAACACAACAAGCAACCAACTATTAATAATCCAAAAGCTCAAAACTCAATTCCTAATATTAAGCTCTACATGAAATCTTAAAGTTTATTCAAAAACTTTTTCTAAGAATTTTTGACTTTTTATGAAAGCTTGAAACTTTGACTTTGATGAACTTTGATTCACATTTACCAACTGAATATGTTATGTTAAGCCTAAAAGATGTTAAATTATGCTAAGTTACCAAGTATCAAACCAACATGAAGGATTTGGGATCAAATGGTTCAACAGTTAACAAGAAGAATGAGAATCAAAGTGATTTTGACTTTTTCACAAAGGAACACTGGATTTTATTGTTTCACTGAGGTGTTAGGTCCTTATATGCCATACATCAAACAAGAACAATAACACAAACAACCTATAACACAGTTTACACAGTTAATCCAAACAACCCCCTTATGATCACTCACACTTGATTTTCAAAGCAATCTACTAATTTAAGCTTCAACACTGATTCAGAGCTTCATGATATCATTAAACAAGAGCAAACAAGCATTGAGCAACAGTGATATGAGCATGAAATACAAAAATAGCCAATTTGCTATTTAACTGTTAAATTTGAACTATGAGCAACAGCAAGACTTAGCAAACAAACAAGCTACTCCAGGCAATCCTACAACTAATCAACACTGATGAAGAACTAAAACACAAATATTGTCAAATTTTACCAACTAATTAAGTAAAAGAGAAAAATTGACAAAGGCTGAGCAATCCAGCAAGAAACTTAGAACAAGGACCCAAAATCAATCCTATAGGCTCTCCACAGAACCACTAACCCATGGCCATCCACAATTCACCATGCTCCAGCCTGAATCACCATCTTCAACTGATTTTTGAATTTTTATCTATTTAATGTGAATTTTTTTTGGTAATTTTCTTTTAGAGTCTAAACAGAATTTTATGGTTTCTAAAAGCTATTAAAAGCTTTCTAGGAGCTTACATGACCTATTTCAGTCCATAATAACACAAAACATTAACTTTAAACAAACATGAGATTTTTGAGTGAAATTTGCACAAACTGAATTCTGATAAAACTACTTAAATTGATGCTTGAAAAAGTTTCATAATACACCTGAGAATGCTTGAACCAATACTAGAAAGCTTCAAAATACAATGGAAATGAGAAAATTTACTAAACGACTTATATTAAACTAAATTACAATAGATATATCTCTACAGTGCATCTCTTTCTTCTTATAGGGGACCTTTAGGGTTTCTAAGGCCCTCTGAATAAATCCCACTTGCCTTTAGAACCGTTGGATCACTTGAATTCAATGTCCACCCTTCAACTGATTTTTGGGCCAGAGACTTAGGATATAGAAACGTTTGTGACAGTTTGAGTGGATGTAGGTGGTTCGACATTAATTAGCTTAGGATATTCTGATGTTTTATTGTGGGTTGGTAGAGACATTAGGTGGGCTTATGGAGTTGTGCGGTGGAATGTGGTAATATGTATCTCTGGATAATTGGATTTTTGTTTGGGGGGTTTTAGGTGAATGGTGTGTCAAAGTTATTGTGTTGACTCAAGGTTTATCAATTTAAGATATCGGGGTTTATTATCGTTTGGGGTTTATTTGGTGCCGTGAGGTATGTTGGGCTAGGGGAGCTATAATGGCTTGGGGTGTTAATGGTTTTTGTGTGGATTGGATTATTGTGTTTAGTAATGGAAGAAGCGTGTTTGTTTTAAATGAACAAGGACCAAAATTTTTTGCATCCAATTTATGCATAAAATTCTCTCCTTT
>LBNU01017567.1:0-17408 GCA_014162995.1 Artemisia annua
AATTTATTCCATGCAAATGGAAATGTAGATCGTCGTTTCTGGTCTGGTCTGGTCTTGGCTTGATGACTTTCGGAATGGTTTAAAAGTATCATCTAAGATCTGGCAAACTTTGATTCTGTAATTGTCAAGTGTTTTTTCTTTAATGTTAAATCAAGAACTAGATCTTTGATAGTTTGATGCAATTGGTTACTTATAAGTGATGGTTTCAAGGTCTTTGGCTAGATCCAATCAGCAGCACATTGAGCAATTTCAGCCTGTGATTACCATCCGCTCTATTCCTGCTCATGTAATCATACACAACGTTTAGCTGAAACTTGACATCTGTTTATCATCTTCTGCTGTTCGTCAAACTTATAGTTCGTGCAAGGGGTAGAGTCGAAGCTCGATTAACAGTCTCTTCATTAGGATATATAGTGTTACATATGTGGGTTTTGAAATAGATATGAATCGATGGACCTTTAAGCCTGTTGATTTGCTGTTTTGCCTTTTGGGTTATTGGTCGCTCAGTATTTCTTGCCAATATCGCTAAAGGAATCAAACAAAATCANTGATAGAAAGAGTGAATCTGTCATTCAATTACAACATCTTTCGAAACTAAAACAGACGCACAACTTGGGACTTCACCTTCTAAAATGACATCGTTAGTGCATCCTAAAGCCCATGTCGCTATACTATGAGCTACCATATTCCCTTCTCTCTTTACAAACGACCAGTTACAGGTACTAAACATAAGCGAGTTAGATAAGATATCTGAAAACAAGGTTGCAATTTGTAGAGGTATTGATTGGTTGCGGAGTGCGTGAACCAAGGTTAATGAATCTGACTCAAAAACAACTTGAGAGTAGCCTCTACTTTGAGCTTGTTTAGAAGCCCACCAAAGAGCTTTAGCTTCAGCCTCTAAGGGCGAGTTTGCATAGAATTCTGATCGAGCTCCTGAAAGTAACACTACTCCGTTGCAATTACGAGCTACAAAACCCATGCCCACTTTCCCGGACTCTTTTTGCCAAGCTGCATCACAATTAAACTTAATCTGGCCGAATTGTGGCTTTGTCCATGCATCCCGCGAGTTATCTTGTGGCGTTCCAACCCGTCTTGCGAGCACCTTTGTGAGCTAATAATGAGTTGGTTTTTGTTTGCTTGTTTTGCTATGATTTTGATTATTTTGATGCAACAGTTCAATGATTGATGAATGGTTGAGAAGATTGTGGTTAACATTTGTAAATAATGTGCTTCTCATTTGGATTAATGGATGTTTTTCAATCCAAGCTTTTGTTGTTCCGACTGCAATCGGTGTATGCTACTATTGTTTGTGCGAAACAGTACACTTTATTAATAAATCAGATTACAGATAACAATAATTAACAGAAAATAAATGACAGAAAAATTAACTAGGAGACAAAATGGAGTAGAAGCAGAAGACAGACTCTAAGAACGAAAAATAAACAAAGCAGTAAAGGTCGGTCAAGGCACGAGGCTCGTGTTAAACATGATTTCCTTAAAACAGATTTGCCGTCTGTTTCCCAGGGTACAACGTACAAAGCTGTTGCACAGCCGGACTAGACAAAACTTGCCTGAAAGATCACGGAAAGCCTTGCGTGTTTCTGATCGAAGGACTGCTGGAAATCGGTACAGATGAGTTGCGTTAGAATGTGAAAACTGAATGAGACTATGGCTATATTTATACTGAAAAATTATCTTGTCCTCCAAAATAATATATCTTCCAGAATTATACGAATCAGTTTATACGAATCAGTTTATACGAATCAGTTATAAACAAAACTGATTGGTACAGCTTTTCACACACGAAAAATATATATGCCATAAATATACAAATCAGTTATAAAGAAACCCGATTTGTATATATTTTGTAATTGTATATATTTTGTAACACGAAAATATTATGTACAAACTTAATCAAAAATCTATTCTTACTCATTTTGGCCCAGAAATCCCACAATCTGCACCCCCCGCCTGCGCGCGCGCACGTAGGAGTGGGAGCATGGCTCACCTAAAGGAATTTGAAAGCTAGTACAAGGATTTCCTTATAAACTAGTCTTCACTTCCTTTTCTAAGCGATGTGGGATATTTCCAGTTTCTATATTTTGTATTCCACTTTGAGACACGATATCTCATTCATTTCTACTCTATTTTGGACACACTTTAGCTCATTGCGAAGCTCTCTTGGAGGAGAATAAACGCCCGCAAACAATATAAATATATGTAACATATATATACATTAAATAATGTCCAAAGTTTGCAAAAAATCACTTTTGCAAAACTCATTTTCCAACATTGTTAACCTTGTTTACTATAGGATTAATCGTGTTTGCTTTAGCAATTTCAACACACCAAATGCTTTTTCACCCGCTGCAACGCCTGGCAGAAATATATAGTTTCACACATATTTCAATCAATCTTCTAAAAATACAAAACAGCTTGTTGCTTCATAAACAATAAATGTTTTTAACCAACAACTGGGCAAGTTCAATTGTCCACCAAAATTTCCTTATAGTTTCTTTTGAGGAGATGTTTGGGTAGTGGAGGTCTCAAGTTCAAGTTTTACACGGAGCTTTTACCCCTTCAGGCAATAAAGGAGTAGCATGCAAGTCTCAAGGTCAGCATACTGCCCAATTAGATGTCACTGCTAGACCTAAATCACTAACAACTAACAAGCCTTTAAAAAAAACAATTAAAATATTAATAATAATAATAATAATAAATAATAAGTTTTTGCTTCTTTGTAAATTCACTTGCATAATATTGAGAATAAATGGCATGATAAATTAGGGGTGTGCAGAATTCGGGTTTCACTCACAAAAATCGAAATCGAACTGAATCGAAGAAAATTGAATTGAATTTGCCAAAATCGAACTTAATTGAAAATCGAATTCACATAAATATATATTTTTATATATTTATATTAAAAACTCTTTAATAGTACAAATATAATATTTTTTTAAGCTTCAAAATTTTTTTGATGCAAAATTTTTTACATAATTATTTAAAATTATGTGACTCGGGTTATGCGTGTTGGTTTTCAGTTATTCGGTTCGATTTCGGTTATTCAATTTGGTTTTCAGTTCGATTTAATCCAATTTGAATTCGGTTCTCTATGTTACCCAGAAAATTTTATTAACCAAACTAACCGAACTGAATAAACCGAATAACCCGATAACCGAATAATGAACACCCTATGGTAAATCTTGGAGTTAATTACATAAATCGGCCATATAGTTTACACACACTAACACCTTTCGTCCTTAAACTTAGATAATTACATAGTCATCCCTGTACTTGACACTTTGTAACTGACCGGTCCTTTAACCATACAGTCGTTAATTATTGTGGTTAAGTCTGGTAACGTGCTGGTCATGTGAGGGTATTTTCATCATTTTACGTATCATCTTCAACCTCATTTTTATCTTTTAATATTTTTATTTCATTTCATTAAAGAAACTCACAAACAATTATATGTCATTTAAGGTACTTTACTATATGAAAATTTAAACGTAACACAAAACACTTTCACCAACGCTTACTCTCTCACTCATAATCTTAACCTTATTTCTCTCAATCTCCCTCATCTTTTTTCACCATATTCAACCACAACAACCACCACTTCAAATTTATTTTCCAAACTACTATCTAGAACCTTAACATTTTTTCTCTTTAATCCATACTCCTAGCCATCACCTGCATTGACGCTATCGCCGACTCCACCACAACCACCTAACGCAACCACCTCTACTATCGTCGTTAACCGACGCCACCACCTTTATTGCACCGTCAACCGCCCCCAACCACTACCAGATTAGCCACACAACCACCACATCTACTGCGTGTATATTGGTGGGTGTAAATGTGGTGATGAATTATGTGGGAAAAATATGATAACAAAAAAAAATGTTTTTTTTTTTTTTTTTTCAAATATGTAAAGAGATAAGGAGTATTTTTTAGATTGGGATGTAAATTTGCAAAATGCATTGTTCAGTTTTTTCTGCGCATTTGGTTTTTTGCGTCTAGGCTTTTTAGGTGTCTCTTTGTAGCCTTGCCTCTTGCAATTTTCTTTTGAGCCCTTTTGCTAGTTTCTCAGTAGGCTTCTTAGGCGTTTTTGTGGCCTCTTTTGTTCCTTTTGCTTTTGCCTTAGTTACTGTCCCCATAGAGTTGCCTTGCTCTGATCTTTGCAGCTTTCTTAGGTCTTGGCTTTTGTTTTCCCGTTGCCTCCCTTTTTGTTTGCATTTGTCCTACTGCTCTTGCCCTTTTGGCTTTTTTTTTTGTTTTTGTTTGTGCTTGAAAGCTTATGCTCGTGTTCCCCCTTCCTATTTAGCACTTTTACTTTTAGTTGATGTTTCTTTTGCGGCGTTTGCTTTTGTATGTTTACGTTCTTTTCATTTTTGTTCTTTTTGTTGGCATCCTGCCTTATTTGCTTTGTATGCTTGTTTTCTTGTTTTTCCTTTTGTCTTTGGCTAAATTACTTTTGTTATTGCTATCTTTCTCTCTTACACTTTCTCTGCGCACCCACACCGCACACTTACACTTGCTGGAGGTTTTTCTGGAAGCAGTCTTCCTACGCTCGGGTTTTTCCTTTTGTTATTGAAATGAAATAAATTTACCTTTTAGATAAAATATTTAATAACTAGTTTTCTTTTGGTGGTGGTTAAGTTTAGATTCAGATCTGGTGGTGGTTCGGTAGACGGTGGTGGTTAAATTTTGTGTTGACTGCAAAAGGGAAGATAAGAGAATGATGAGTGTGAGAATATGGGAAATAAAGAGTTGGGAAGTTTTGTAGCCAATTAATACAAGTAGATGTCAACTATCATATGTAATATACAACAAAAGATTGAATACTTTTTTAGCCAATTACTCACATGTGATGTTTCATTAACACAACATAAGGCAAATATGTGATATGCCTTTCGCCGGCAAATATGTGATATGCCTTTCGCCGTAGTGTATGATTACATTATAAAAACCTAACTTCTAATCAAACATTTCTTCTTAAAAATTCTAAATTTTAAAGGCAACTATGTGTCGTTAATCACATGTTATGTTTCACTAGCACAGATTATTCCAACGCTTAGCAAGATACATACCCGTAGGCTATGCTATGCCTTCGTCTAAGCCGAAGGGGGGCTATGCTTTAAGCTATGATTTTATTACACAACCTAACTTCTAATCACATATTTCTTCACCAAAATCACTGTAATATCACAAATCCTTTCTAAAATGTGACAACCTAACTTCTAATCATAGACTTCTTCACTAAAATCACAATATCATCAACAGAACCTATAACTGAAAACCTAACTTTTCATCACACTTTTCTTTACTAAAATCATAATAACATCAACAACAACAACTCATTAAACATTTAAAACTAACTATTAATCACATATTTTCCGAATAAAATCACAGTATCTTCTACATAAACTCTATAAACAATAATCATCGTTATTTAATCATAAATAACATTAGCGACGAGTAAAATAAGTAGTTAATTTGTTTAATCTAAACAAAATTCGATCATTATACCTGTAACCGGATTTTTGGCAGGTTTTTCAGCCGAAACTTCTACAGCATCATCTGCGTCATTATCAAAACGAAAGCCATGATTTATCCGTTTGTATGTGATTATATTGTGGTATGCAAAATAACAATTATTTTCTATAAACTTCCACACTGCCACGAGATTCACTTATTTAAAGAATTGAATTATTATTTCAATCAGATGGGCCTTGTTGTTTTTTGGTGACCCAAAATATGTCTATTACAAACATTTTAGGTGGCTTATATGGCGCATACCAGCTTCATATGGAAAGTATTAAGGAAGTGTTTGTTTGATGGGTTTTGAAGGCGTAGATTGAAACCAAAAAATGTTTTTTGACATAAAAATGCGGGCTCAAAGATTGGCTTGAATGCCAAATATATTTGTCTATCCACTACATAAAGGCAGGGTTACAAAGAAATTTCTGCCATTTTTTTTGTCTTTTTCAAAAAAATGCCCCTCAAGTCTTTCATATATTTTTCAAATGATAATATTATATCATTTATATATTTTATATTTTAGAGTTAATTACATAAATCGTCTTTGTGGTTTGCTGATTTTTACAGATCTTGTTCGTGTGCTTTAATTTTTTAAGCGGGTTTGGTCCCTGTGGTTTTTGATTTTTTTTAAGCGGGTTAAGAGTAAAAATCAAAAACCACAGGGACTAAACCCACTTAAAAAAAAAGCACATGGACAAGATCCGTAAAAATCAGCGAACCACAAAGACGATTTATATAATTAACTCTATATTTTATCTCTCATACTTTTATTCTTAAAACTTACAACTCATCCAAATCCTAATTGTAATCGAAATCCAAATCCAAATCCCCTAACAAACCAAAGGGACCCTAAGTAATCGATCTATCTAAAAGTCACGTATGGTAAATTGGTAACCTACTAGGATTTGGTGTTATTAAATCGTTTTACGTGTAGTACGTCTGTATATATAGTTATATTAAGGTTTTAGTTTTGGCGTATTATTCTTAGCTAATCTTGCGCATGCATGTACTTTAATTATATTGTCGACTATGTTTACTGTTTTGCTTTGCTGATATATATATATATATAAGTCGGATGGCTTCATCTACCGGTTCTAGAAGATTAATAAGAGTCGTTTCTGATACTTCAGGCCCACCACCCGCGGCTCTTTCATTTGTGAATAATCTTGAACTCGTGGTTGTTAACAATGCTGATCATAACGGCTTGGCTTGCGCCATTTGTAAAGACTTGTTAACTGTTGAGAATATGGTTAACCGGCTCCCTTGCCTTCATCTTTACCACCCTTCGTGCATTAAACCGTGGTTAAGTAATAGGAATACATGTCCATTATGTCGGTTTGAGGTTCCAACTGATGATGTAGATTATGAGAATAGGACGCAAAGCGTGACCTCTGGATCAGGTGTTCAAGATGTTGAACAACGGGTGGAGGATACATCTTTTGAAGAGCATGATGTTGAACAACGGGTGGAGGATACATCATTTGAAGAGCGTGAAGGTGAAGAAGTTTTGAATAGTGATGATGGGAGAGGAAGAGGGGAGGAAAGGTGGTATTATATGGCGGCTCAAGTGGTGACACTGGTTGAGATTGGTCTTGCGTTGTGGTTAGGGAATTAACCCTGGAGCTATTCAAGGCCTGGGTTCGGTTTCTAACTCGTGTGGTTCGAATCAAAGAGGGAGTAGAAGCAGAAGATTGTGGGGTCTTTTTTAGTTTTACAATGAATAAGTGAGCTAATAATGAGTTGGTTTTGTTTGCTTGTTTTGCTTTGATTTTGGTTATTTTGATGCAACAGTTCAATGACTGATGAATGGTTGAGAAGTTAACATTTGTATATAATGTGACTGCAATCAGTGTATGCTACTAC
This sequence comes from Artemisia annua, assembly GCA_014162995.1. Classification (NCBI taxonomy): domain Eukaryota; kingdom Viridiplantae; phylum Streptophyta; class Magnoliopsida; order Asterales; family Asteraceae; genus Artemisia; species Artemisia annua. The sequence goes on from LBNU01017567.1 coordinate 7,408, forward strand.
TGTTAACCTTGTTAATTACTATAGGAGTAGTGTGCGTTTTAGCAATTTCGAAACACTGAATGCATTTTCACCCGCTGCAACGCCTGGCAAAAATATCTAGCAATCTTGTTAAAATACATGAATGCTTTAGGCTTATATATGTTTAGGCAAATGAGTTAGGTCTCTCTATTGGTGCTATCACGAAATTACATTAAGCAAAACTTCTCACACGGTACAACTCTATGATGCAAAAAAGCTATTTTTTGACACGTCCTAAGAGTTAACAAGCTGATCCTCGTTGCTAACATTGAAACTATGAGATTAATGAGAAAAATGAGAGAGATACAATTGAGTGAAAAATGAATTATTCATTGATAATCAAACTGTGTGTTTTACAACTACTATTTAAACAAGATAAATGGCGGGAAATGCTAACTAACTACTTTGACCCTCTTTGACTTTTATCTATACCAGTACAGAACATTCACATACTACCACAGTCAACTAAGCACTTATGATGATGATGATAATTTGATGACATTGAGCTTGTGATGATCATAGCAGCTTGTTTGCAGCTTGTGGAGTTAACTGAGTGTTTGGATGCTTGTTTGACTTCTTTGAAGTCAACTGTCTTGTTGTCTCCATTAGAGATCTTTAGTTTAATCTTCATATTGTTATTAACTTTTTGGGAGAAGTTTTACAAGGTCACAGGACCTCCATGAATCTTGAATGCGCATAACTAGGTCGATCATGAAAGGGGTAATACCATGTTAACGCACTATACTTGTCAAAAATATCACTTTTGGGTATCGAACTTTTTTTTTTCCTCATTGGGGTACTAAATTTTTATTTTTTGTCTCGTTTACGCACTTTGGGACATTTTTATGACGTTTTTGCCCCTCAAAATTTTGAAAATCCAAGGGTAAAAACGTCCCAAAGTGCGTAAAAGAGACCAAAAATGAAAGTTTAGCACCCCAATGAGGGGAAAAAAAAAGTTCGATACTCAAAAGTGATATTTTTGACAAGTTTAGTGCGTTAATATGGTATTTGCCCATCATGAAACTAAACTCACTTATAACTATGAAAACACGAAATAGAAGTATATTATTATTGAGTCATAGATACAAAAGACAAAATTCATGATCATCTAACATTTTCCGAATTAACTAGCATGATAAATAAAATAAACGGCATATCTAACACATGTGGAAGGGATAGATTGACGGCAAGATGTGTGTATTTACCAAGATGTCACAGGTTCGAGTCGTTGGTTGTTCGCTTCCATTTTTTTATTTTTATTACTATTATTATTATTATTATTATTATTATTATTATTATTATTATTATTATTATTATTANTGATTGCAGAGTTGAGTGTATGAGAAAGTTTAGGGATGGTGATGTGAAAATCATTGAGCTTGTGTGGTAATTTTGTTGTTCTGGTAGATTTTCTAAGAGGTGGAGGTGCTGGTGGTGGTGGAGAAGGTTCAGATGTAGGTGGTATGGAATTAGGTGGTGAGTTATTGAAGGATGGTGATGGTGATGTAGTGAGAGGTTCTGTGTGAGGTGGTGTGAAAGATGATGTAGGTGTGGTCTGTGTTGGATCAGTGACTTCATCTTGTGTGTGAGTTGAAGTGTTTGGTTCTTGTGAAGGTGATTGTGTAGAAGATGAGTTGTCTGTGTTGGATGATGTAGGTGTGGGAGTTGTGAATTGTGGAATGTTGTATGGATCAAAATGAATAGGTGGAGGAGAGGGTGTAGTGATTGGACAAGTAGGTGTTGGCTTGTGAGCAAATGGAAATATGTCTTCATGAAACATTACATGTCTACTAACAAAGGTTTTGTGAGTTTTGAGGTTGTACAGGAGATATCCTTTTTGTGTTGTGGGATAGCCAATGTGAACACAGGGTATGGATCTAGGTGAAAATTTGTCTGAGGTGTGTTGATGAGCAAAGGCTTGGCATCCTAGGACTCTCAAGTGGCCTAGTGAAAGTGGTGTTTGGTATAGCATTTCAAATGGACTCTTATTGTGTAAAGGTTTGCAAGGAAGTCTTTTTATGAGATAAGTTGCAGCCTGAATACAGTATCCCCAAAAATGAATAGGAAAGTTGGCTTGAAATCTTATGGCTCTTGCAACTTCTAAAAGATTTTTATGTTTCCTTTCTACCCTTGCATTCTGTTGTGGTGTGTGTGGACATGAGGTTTGATGATGAATTCCATGGGCTTTGAAAAAATCAGTTAAAGAGTGATTGAGAAATTCTGTTCCATTGTCACTTCTAATTGTTTTGATGGAAACTTGGAAGTGTTTTTGAACAAATGTGTAGAACATTTTGACAGTGGAGATGGTGTGGTGTTTAGATGGTAACAAATAGGTCCAAGTGGCTCTTGAATAGTCATCCACAATTGTTAGAAAATAAGTGCAGTTGTTCACTGTGGAATGCTTGTATGGTCCCCAAATATCAAAGTGAACAAGTTCAAACAGTGTTTTTGCATTTGAATTGCTTAAAGGAAATGACAAGGCATGTTGTTTTGCAAGAGGACAAACATCACAATTATGTACATTACAATCTTTTGAAACTGAGATTGACTTTATTTGTTGTAAAACAGAAAGTGAGGGATGCCCTAGCCTTGAATGCCAGAGCTTGAGATTGGTGGTATTCACAGTGAGAATGGTGGAAGCTTTTGGTTTTGATTCCTGTTTGATGATGTAGAGCCCATTATAGAGGTTTCCATGAGCAATCCTCTTGTGTTGATCCTGAAAGTAGCAGGCAAAGGGTGTGAAAAGGATTGATAAGGGAATGTGGGATCCTAATTTGCTCACAGACAATAGATTGTATGAAAATGAGGGTATGTAGAGTACATTGTGGAGTGTGATGGCTGAGTTTATGTGCACTGATCCAACTTGGGTGACTATGGTATTCTGTCCATTTGGCAATGTGACAAGTATGGGTTGAGTGCAAATGTGTACATTATGCATTAAGGTGAGTGATATGCAAACATGATCTGCGGCACCACTGTCTACTACCCAAATATGCAATTGATTAATCAGGATGGAAGCAATAAATTTGTGAGTTCTAGCATTGATATGGGAGGCAATAAACTTGTATGTATGAGAAACATGTGATGCAATGAATCTGAGTTTACCTCCAGTGCCCATGAAAGGTGAACTAGCAGTGTCTTTGTTGTTTTGCATCATTAGTAACACCTGATTGAGTTGATTCTGAAGCTGATCCATCCTTGCACTCATTGCTGTGTCATTTGATGATGAAGTGCTTGGAGTTTCAGTGTTGGACTTTTGTGCTACTGTCATGTTCACTGTTCTATTGCCTGAATAGCTTTGTTGCCTTGATCCTTGACTTTGTGACTTGAACTTTCCATGTAAGGGATGACCAACAGGATATCCCACTATCTGATAACATTCTTCTTTGAGATGTCCTTCTTTGTTGCAATTACCACATATCACACCCTTTCTAAAATTTCTCTTCCTTGGCACTTGTTCTCTTTGACTGTAGTTTCTTGTTGATGACTCACCAGTGTTGTAGTTTCTCCCAAATCTTGAGTTTCCATTGTATGAACTTCCATTGTAAGAACTTCTTGGATTGTTAGATTGTGCAGAAGTGCAACAGATGATGTGTTCTTGAATGAGTTTACCTCTCTTTGCTTTTCCTCTTGTCTGATCATGCTGTATGCCTTTGCAACAGTTGGCATGGGACTCATGTGTAGGATCTGACCTCTGACATTAGCATAACACTCATCCAACCCCATTAAAAACTGAATTAACCATTTTCTTGCATCCCTTTCACCATTAACTCTTCCATTTTCACATGTGCAATCACAGACACATAAGTATGGTGCTTCCAGTGAATCAAATTCATCCCAAAGACCCTTCAATTTGTGATAATAGATCTCTATAGCAGTGTTATTTTGCTTCAATTGAACAAGATCTTGAGTGATTTGATAAATTCGATGACCATCTAGTTGTGAATAGTGTTCTTGGAATTCATTCCAAAGATCACAAGCAGTATTGACAAAATTCAATGAGTTACTTATTTGATCATCAATGGTGTTCATGATCCATGAGATGATCATATCATTTGTTCTTTCCCACAAAGGCCTGAGTTCTGAGTTGATTCTTGGTTCAACAAACTCTCCATTGACAATTTTGAGCTTGTTTTTGGCATTCAGTGCAATCATCATGGATCTTTTCCATGATCCATAGTTGTCTGAGCCTGTTAGTTTCTTTGAGATGAGAATTAGTCCAGGATGATCATTTTGATGAAGGAATAATGGATGATTTGGTGATGTGACATCATCAATGGAGGTGGTGGTTGATGTTTGTGTAGTCATTGTTGGTTGAAACTGTTGGGATATGTTATGATAGATGGATTCGTGATGTTGTGGTGATTGTAAAACTGTATGTGATTGTTGATTTTGATGAATTTGGGGTTTAATGGTGGTTTGTTACGGTGGTAGAGAGTTGTTATGGTGGTTTGTTACAGGTAGTTATGGTGGTTTGTTATGGGTTGTTAGAGTGGTGATAATGGTAGAGCAGTGGCTCTGATACCATAATGAGAAAAATGAGAGAGATACAATTGAGTGAAAAATGAATTATTCATTGATAATCAAACTGTGTGTTTTACAACTACTATTTAAACAAGATAAATGGCGGGAAATGCTAACTAACTACTTTGACCCTCTTTGACTTGTATCTATACCAGTACAGAACATTCACATACTACCACAGTCAACTAAGCACTTATGATGATGATGATAATTTGATGACATTGAGCTTGTGATGATCATAGCAGCTTGTTTGCAGCTTGTGAAGTTAACTGAGTGTTTGGATGCTTGTTTGACTTCTTTGAAGTCAATTGTCTTGTTGTCTCCATTAGAGATCTTTAGTTTAATCTTCATATTGTTATTAACTTTTTGGGAGAAGTTTTACAAGGTCACAGGACCTCCATGAATCTTGAATGCGCATAACTAGGTCGATCATGAAAGGGGTAATACCATGTTAACGCACTATACTTGTCAAAAATATCACTTTTGGGTATCGAACTTTTTTTTTTCCTCATTGGGGTACTAAATTTTTATTTTTTGTCTCGTTTACGCACTTTGGGACATTTTTATGACGTTTTTGCCCCTCAAAATTTTGAAAATCCAAGGGTAAAAACGTCCCAAAGTGCGTAAAAGAGACCAAAAATGAAAGTTTAGCACCCCAATGAGGGGAAAAAAAAAGTTCGATACTCAAAAGTGATATTTTTGACAAGTTTAGTGCGTTAATATGGTATTTGCCCATCATGAAACTAAACTCACTTATAACTATGAAAACACGAAATAGAAGTATATTATTATTGAGTCATAGATACAAAAGACAAAATTCATGATCATCTAACATTTTCCGAATTAACTAGCATGATAAATAAAATAAACGGCATATCTAACACATGTGGAAGGGATAGATTGACGGCAAGATGTGTGTATTTACCAAGATGTCACAGGTTCGAGTCGTTGGTTGTTCGCTTCCATTTTTTTATTTTTATTACTATTATTATTATTATTATTATTATTATTATTATTATTATTATTATTATTATTATTAAACTACAATGTATAAGTTAACCTGCTTTATTTCCAGATATTCGGATTCGGCCTTCATTAAGGCTTGCTCAATCTTGGCATACATCGCAATGTGAGTTTGATCAGCACTCAAGTATACTCAGCAAATTAATGTTCGTCCAAAAAGAGGGGAAGATAGATGTCGATCAGGTTCTGATGAACAACTCGAGCTCTTTCTCTGTCAGACTAGTTAGGATCTTTTGTTGAACTATTTTAAATTTCCTTGATCTTTAGCTCCTCGCTAGTATGCAAGTCGTTTTCTGTTAATTCAGTTAGCTTGCTATGTCTGCATGAGAAATATGCTATTTCATTTGTATATCTTCGCCACGTGTACTTTTCATAGGTGACAGTATGCTATACTGAATGATTTTTGATGTCTAAATTTTATCGGAGACACATGCTCTTGTACTATCTATTACTTCATTCGGTTTAAATCGTGTGTAATACTCAAGTTCTTAAACTTTTATTATTTTTCGTTCATAACCCATTAACTTTTTTTATCACTACAATTATCTGTCGCTATAAATCTCGTTGCTATTCACGGATACTCGTCTAGTTAACCTTAATATCTTAACCTGATTTATTTTCTCCACATTTATTTTTTCATTCATGCAAAATTTATTAACATTTAATCTCCAGCTTTTACATATTTTTAATACATTAATCCTACCAAACATTATACGGAGTAATAATTTGTGTAAACATAATTTTTTTCTTCTTTATCAATTTAATATGTAGTGACGTTGCAAGCACGTATACTGAATTTATCTATGAAAAAAATGTATCTATTATGCAATTCAAAATATTTCACGATCTTTAGAAGAAAAGGTTCATTCCTTATTTAGTTTTTGGTTAGAAAATAAACTGTAAGTTATGTCTTACGGATTGTTTAAAGTGATACCTTTGCAAATCTGCAAGTGAAGTCAATGACTTTATTTATTTATTTATTTTAATGATTTTTTTTTTTATGGATTACAAAGTATGCGAATTTTAATAAGCTCCAGCACTAGCATGACATGAGCTTCACCTATCAGCTAATTAATTTTCTATTAGTTGGGCCATGCTATTTCTTGGTGGCCCAAAGTATGTCCATTACTAACTTTTTAGGTGGCTATGGCCCATACCAGCTTTATATGGTAAGTAATCAATCTATCTAAAATCCACGTATGGTAAGTAATCAATCTATCTAAAATTCACGTATGGTAATTTGACAACCGACTAGGATTTGGTGTTATTAATTCGTTTTACGTATAGTCTATATATAGTTATTAAGGTTTTAATTTCTGCGTATTATTCTTAGGTAAACGTTTTGGGTAATCTTGTGCATGTACTTTGTCGACTTTGTTTATAAGTCGGATGGGTACATCTACATCGTGTTCGTACGAAGTTATATCTCCACATACTAGGGAAATCGTCATCGTAAATCAACGAGTAGACAATGAAAATGTGGATAAGGTAATGCTTTGGCTGACAGTGGATTTAAGAGTAACCGTGCATGACTATGATGAACACATTAAATCAAATTTGTTTGATGATGGGCCTGATTATACTCGTTATCGGATGGACTTCACAGGTATTAGCAGGTCAGTAGACACTATTAAAATATATGATATGTATGGCAATATTTTGGAGGATGAGGTCTTTCGTAGAAGATGCGTGGATTTTGCACGGTACATATTGTGGTATGAAACTCTTCCGGCTATTATTGGCAAGAAAAAGAGTAATGGTGGACTTAGTAAAGGGGAACACGAAGAAGGAGAGATTTGTTCTATCTGCCACGATGAATACCAAGCGGATCAGCTGATTGGAACACTGGCATGTACACACAATTATCATGAAGGGTGCATCAAGAATTGGCTGTCGCGCAAGAAATTATGTCCGATTTGTAGGAATATTACCTTGTTTCCCTTTTTATATAGGACATGTAGCTAGGTGACATGTATTGTTTTAGTTTTACCAACCGAAAACTTTATGGATTATTGATTTGGGACGTGTGTTATTATCTATCTACCTGTAACAATTTATCGTATTTTCTAATAACATGATAATTGCTATATACATATTCAGTTATTCACCATCTAGCTATCTATATATATAACAAGGTATGTTAACCAAATTTTATCTAGTCTAAGCTTCACATCTAGCATCATCAAGATCCCAATAGTTTAATGATTCCCCTTTTTGTTTGCAGTCGATTTGAGGGATTATAGGAGCCTTTATCTTTCCGAAAGCCTTCCACTGTAGTTGATTGTAAGTACATATAAGCAGGGGTGGAGACCGGAGGGGGCAGGGTGGGCATGTTCCCTCTAGTGAAAAAAAAAATTGTAGTGTAAATTTTTTAAAATATCTAGCTATTTTTGTAATGCGCCACCCTAACGAACCGATTTGTTGTGTAGTTTCCAAAAATTATCAAAGTTTGCCCCTTGACCATAACTTTTTGGCTCCGCCAATTTGCATATAAGGGTTGTTGTTGGATGTACAATGTGAGTTTGATCAGGTTCTGATGGAAAACTCAGAGATCCTTCTCGACAAGTTAGGATTTCCTAGACAACCCTATAAGATGGAAATCTCTTATTCTATCAAAAGTTTCTATTTTGATTTGGCGTGCAGTTAGAAACCTAATTCCAGTGATCGATGGAGTTAGATAAAAAGAGGCATAGACATCCCGGCCCCTCGATTGTATGCCATGTTTGTAATAATGATACTGAATCTTTTGAGCATATTAGGGCCAAGTGTGATTCGGCATCTCAGCTCTTGAAAATGGTCTTCTCATGGTGTGGTTTCGAACTCAGGATCAGCATGAGTTTTAAACTTTAGAGGCATTCATAGGCAACCTTAGTATACAAGGAGAAGAAAATTCTTTTTCACCGATACATCTATGAACTAGATGGTCATCTCAACCGTTTCCTTCTATCAATATAACAGTCGCGGGTGCTAAACAAGCTCATAAGATCGATGATGCATATTGATAAAGCGTAACCTTGAAACTACCAATTACCGATTGGGATGAAAAGCCTATTAGTGATGGTGAATAACTAGCTAACAACCTCTTTTTATTACTATTAACCTTGAAATAAACCGTTGTCGAATATCTATGCCCCAACAATCTTACATACATTTGTTTGCAATAATCTATCAAGATTATACTATGCTGATAACAATTTAAATGAATAAAAACGAACATAACTCATGCGCGCAATACTCGACACATCAGTCTCAACGGTATATGTATCATCAATCACTTAACTAAAAAGTAAAAACAAACCTAAATCCGTACGGATACCGCTAGGCCAAAAGCTCGTCAGTTATAAACTTATAAATATGCAATAAACACATCTGTAACAAATGCAGATACTAAAACAAAAGTTACCTTTTTTACTTTTTACTTAACTCATCTAGTCATCTTATCCTTCTATTCTATCACTTTGGAACATAGGAACAAAAGTAGTACTGGCCCATGGATAAGAAGCCGGTCCTATCGAGTCCTTAACCGCTTGACAGAAACCAAAGTCTCTTAACTTTTTGTTTCTTACAAAGCTATGATATGAGATGAGACTTTAGTTAGGCACACATTCTATCAGATAAGTTCATGCATCTATTTCCTTACCTTATTGTAATGTGGTTGCTCATCTATTTCCTTACTTTATAGGCATACAGAGATCAAGGGTTCATATCATGTTGTGACCCTTTGATCATAGTATTACGCGATTTACTTTCCCATGTTGACCGTGGGACCGGTTTAGAGTTTTCTCTACTAAAACAAAACATGAATAAATTGAAAAACTAATCAATTTTGTTGGTCAATTGGGTGATTTTAGCAGGATGGCTCACACAAGATGAGGAAACATAGCTCGACTTTCCACTTTTTGGTACGAATTAAAACGAGAAAACATAGGTCTAGTTTTGTCCGTTTTCAACTTCTTACGGACAAATGATAATAAGTTACTAAACGTCGCATATGATGCGTGTCTTTCTACTTACACAATTCAGGTGAAAGAACACTAGTACATTACTAATATCCATGGCCAAATGATGAAAACAATCAATGAAGAAAGGGATTACATACACTTTTCATTCATCTATATTTCTCTCGTGGTAGTAATATCAACAAACCTATTAACGTATGAATCATCCCAACTTTTCATATCATTTCGCGTCCACAATCGGTTGATTTGTTTCTTGAATAAACGGCACGAAACGGCCTTGCTGCTTATGCTGGTTTTTCCGTATCCCATAAAACCGACTTTAAAAGAGAATACTTATATACAAAGTAATCCACCCCGCCATTGATATGATTGCAAAGATATGAACCCAAAACAAGATTGCTGCAGACTCTCTTCCACACCCTCTCAAACTCGCAACAGCGCCTGTATACACACATAAAAATCAAGTTCGACTTTTTT